>CM024241.1:55121127-55201626 GCA_013421045.1 Propylea japonica
TCTTTGCTACGTATCCCCTGGAATGTTGCTTCAAAAAGGTGGTGACTTCCATGAATCTGCCGATGTCTATTTTTTCTTTCAGAGACAACATTTTCTTAAGTTGCGAATAGTATAGGGACCATAAAGACGATGACTTAACTTTTCTGGATTGTTCGGAAATATACGCCAAAATTACTTTTTCGTTGATACCTTTGGCTTTTTTATTATTTCTCCAGGCACAAAATGCCGTCGTCGTATATTGCTTTTCATACAATATTTTTGATTTAATGGAATTACTGCTTCTGCTGCCTCATTTGCTTCTTGTATAATGCACTCAGGAACTACAACTTCGTCGTCACCGCTCAACATTTTTTCGAAACAAAAATTCTTTGATGTTCTATATATTTTCATTGACACTTTCAAACAATTAATTACATAGGACCCTAGCAACCATCGATCGAAGGGAAATCTCGTTATGAATTTGAATTATACCTAATATTTCCTCTAAAAGTATTCATTATTTGAATTTTCATCAAAATGGGATAAAATTTTGTTATACGACGCGTGAGTTAAAAATGTTTATTCACTCGAAGAAATTAATCCCACTCGCCTACGGGCTCGTGGGTTAAACTTTCTTCTCATGAATAAACATTCATTTAACTCACTTGTTGATAAATAACTATTTATTCCTCATTCGGAGAAATTTTAATTCCCTCAGATAATTTCTCGGGCACAAAATACGATTTTTTGATACCCTTGTATTTTCATCTGTTTGGTTTCATACCTACTAATTGATGGAAAGTAGACAATTTTTGTGAAACAAAAAACAGAAAAATATAAAAACATTTGGGTTAATTATACCTACATTATTGTGAAAAATGTAAACAAAGTTAGTATTATACGATTAGTATTCTCATCGAAATACATGCCATTACTATTGGGGTAAATTACATCATCAGTCCATCCAAGAATTATTGACATTTTGGGCGGCTGTGAAAAACCGAAATTAAGTGGTAAACGCTCACTCGGTTATTTTTGAGTGCTCGTTCTACTTTAACGATTGCTATATCGCTTGGCCAAATGTATGTAATTTTATAATTTTGAGCTGAAAATAGTTTCAAACGATTAAGCTCGACTCCCTGAATATAAATTCAAGGTCAAATTCAATTATTGTCCGTGGTGCCGTCCGTCCGGCGGGTCGTTAGCACGATAACTTCGAAAGATTGTCCTATAAATTCGAGATTTTCAGGCCGAGTTCGGTTCCCATATATCAGACAAAAGGAAACCAATCGAAATGAAATTTTGCGGCCACATCCAAGATGCTCCATAATAAACTTCATTCAAATCTCTCGGGCCATGGCTCAAAGAAACCATAGAAAATACGATTGGAATATTGAAAATGAAAAACTTCATATATTCCGTAACGAATATCCGATTCGAGTGGAATGAATTTATAAATGCAATTGTATACTGTTCATGCAAAATTTCAAGAGGATCGCAACATCAGAACCACAGAATTAATTTTCTTTTAATAATTCCGAATTTGTCGAATCGATCGAGCTGAAATTTTGCAGTAAAATGTTCAATGCCAATTCAAAGAAATACGCAAAAAATTAGTGAGTTGTGAATACAACTATAGAAAAATCAATACTTATATCAAAAAAAAAATGTATTCATGAAATATCTTCGATTGAAATGAAATCGAGTTTGAGGATGTGAATTGGCGAAGTGAATGATCATGCAAATTTCCGAAAGGATTTTGAAACAGAACCATAATTTTTTTATATTTTCAGTTATCGACTTTTTACATAGGTATTTCATCTCTCATCCAATTCCAGAACATAATTCTGATCGTGCTGAGATTCTGCACTCATATATTAAGTATCAATCTCATGTCCTTTGAAAAATTTTGAGGTAATAGCCTTATTGCTTCACCAATGAACGAGCGCTCAAAAACATCTGCTCAGGGCTTTTCTTGAATTTTATTTGAGGAATTCAGGTTATATCGATTGAAATATATTTTGGGAGGATTCTGCATCCTTGAAAACTTTATAGTTTTCACTCCCAGTCTCTGAAACAGAAATAATTAAAAAACTTCAATAAGATGAAGTGCTCCTGCGAGAATCTTTGCACTTATTTTTAATTATTTCTGTTTCAGAGACGGGGAGTAAAAACCTATAAGTTTGCAAGGAATTCAGGTTGGTCTTGGAAATGAAACTGAGAAGTACTATATCCGAATTTTGACAATTGTTCTACAGGGTTTTTGTTTTTTTGAATGTACTACGCAAGTTTGGCATGTTTTGTCAAAAGTTGTCGCATTTAGTAAGAATTCTAAAATGGTATAATACTTGTTAAATTGTAGTTGCCTAGTTCAATTATTTTCGATTGCCTTTGAACACACTTTCTTTAACTGCTTCCCAGTAAAAAAGTCAATTGATTCATGTCCGGTGAACAGGCCGGCCACGAGATTTTTACAGAACGTCCTATCTATCTTCCGGGAAAAATGTTACCAGAAAAAAAAATTTCCAGAGAAAATAATTTTTCCCGAAAAACTTTTACGGAGAAATTTCTCTGGAATTTTTTTTTTCTGGTAACATTTTTTCCCGGAAGATAGATCGACGTTCTGGACCAATCTCGTGGCCGGCCCGTTCACCGGACTTGAATCCATTGGACTTTTTTAGGGAAGCAGTTAAGAAAAAGTGTATTCAAAGCAATCGAAAATAAATTTGAACTACGGCAACTACAATTTAACAAGTATTATACCATTTAGAATTCTTACTAAATGCGCCAACTTTGACAAAACATGCCAAACTTGCGTAGTACATTTTTTTTTCAACACAGTCAGTTGAAACTAGGCAATTGTTTATTTTGAATTTTTTTCTCAGAAGCAAGTCCTATTTTATGAAACCTAGAGCAGCTGTATCCAAATTTTGATTACAGTTTAGACAAGCATTATTCAAGGTTACACGCAAAAAAAAGTTGGAAAAAGTTGTATTTGTGCAACAGGAGCGAAAGACTGTCAAAGGGTGTGGAATTTTGCATGTTTTTTTAAATGCCCATTATTTTAAAATCATGCAACTTAGAGTTTTTTTTATATTTTTCTGACAACCAGCATTACTGCCTTTTCACCCGGTTCCGAGTGACGTCGAGTTTTTGGGACACCTGTATGTAAAAAAATTTTGATCGATGTTTGGAAAAATGTTTTGACAACATTTTTTAGAAAATTGTGTTCATTCAGGTAATAAAATTCATTCCATTTGACAACCGAAAAGAAATCAGGAACATTGCAGGTTTTCCATTTGTATATTTTACTTGGGAGCTCGTCAACTTAAAAAAAATACTGAGATTTGACCAAAACCGTTACTGTAAGTGTTATACATAACTGACCACACTGTCCACACTCATAAGAATCTTGCTGAAAAATGACGTTTAACACCCTGTATATTGCGTATCATTCGAAGACGTGATATATTGTATAAGGCAAAAATGATTCTCCCGGTGTCCTCTTCACGAATATATATATTTGTCCATTTTCTGATGAAACAATCTGTATTGTTGAAGTTAACTTGGTATCCCAAATTAGTTTTGACTAACGATCTCAACTCTCCGCAACCGAATTCGATTTCCTGCATATCTTTGAAAATGTTAATTAGCTTGGATTTCGAATTCGAACATACTAATTAATTTATTATAAAGACTATTCGGAAATTGGAGTGGTGACAAAAATTCCAATTTACTGAATAACACAAAATAATTGGCTTCAGTAAGATGGGGACTTCTCCACTAAGATAGAAGGTTAGGGATTTTCTGGATAAGAATTTTCCAAATCGATGGATTGGCCGTAGATTCATAGATTCCGTAGAGTGGCCTTGCTCGTTCTACGATCTTAGCCCATTAGATTTTTTCTTTAGGATTGTTAAAATTACGTGTTTACTTTAGACGACCTACATACTTGCAGAGATCGAGATAAAGGATTATTGATGAATATGAAATATTTGAATATATGGGTTATTCAAAATCCCGAGCTGTTTCAACATTTGCAAAAATTAACAGGAGTTCGGATATGAATTGAAACAATTGTATGTCTGGTTGAACAGGAAATGTATTATCAACAAAAATTGTTCATCAGATGTAATTGACGCCATTACACTTACCTGCAAAATTTTATAAATATTGCCTTTTTCATTCAAAAATATTTACTTAGTTCCATACACTATCTCAACCCTGTACATCTGGAGCAGTATATTCGAAACCTCACACGCATGCAGCCAGCTTACATTATATAGGTCAAAAAATTCCGAATGAAGGGGTACCCCTTTGAAAAAAATCTTAAGTCATCAATTCATCTCATATCACCTGGCCCATTGAAATTTTTCAGAGGTACTCTAACCATGCCTTGGCTTATCACACGCAAAGAATAGAAGGGAGATATTCGCATACCTATCAAATAATTTTCAGTTGAGGTATTCATTAGTTATATCTCGTCTCCAAAGAACCTCTTCATATATCCGTCACACTCATGAGAACGGTTTTATGGTTTCCATCGACTCGATCTTTGATAGGCTAGATATTTGCCCATGATAATAGATGGATAGGTCAATAACCGACTAGAAAAACTGGCGAAAATGGATAAGTTGTATTTTCTTATAGTGTTCTTTGAAGTGTGCCGCCGCTTTTCGTGTTATGTGATAAAAATATTGAATTCTTTAAATTGCGTGGGTACTTAAAATTTTTGATGATAAGAGTGATAAGAAATGGGGATAAGGTAATGAGATTGTTCTTCCTTTTCGAATAGTTTGAAGTTTTACCACATTTTCAATCTTTGTAGTTCTTGTCTCCTTACCACCTCCGAGGAAAAATTTTCAAATCTTTTAGAGACCTGTAAATGAAAATTTTGCTAAGTGAGAACAGCCAGTAAAATAAATCAAAAGATTGTGAGAATATATCATCATTGTACAATCATTAATTTGAAATTATATGATATGAAATCTCCCATGAAATTGATTATTTTCAGACTCGTAGGAAAAAAATCGTATTTTTTAGTTTTTACGATCCTTCAGCTATTACCGTAATTTTTTATCGAAAATATAATGTATTTTGAATACAATGATGAAAATATTTTTCTCATTATTTTCATCCTTCGATGACTGTCGTCATCACAGGATGTCGCACAACTTGAAAATATAATTGTCATAGAAAATTGTTTGTACGACAATAATGACAAAGCTTCTAAACGAGATAAGATTTAAATGACACTCGCCTGCTAGATTCTTTTTAACCCTGATTTACAATTCCAGTTTGAACAAATCCAATTTTACAGCTGATTGTTTTGGTAATGTTAACATTACCCGTTTTCGAATTTCATTCATTCATAAATTTCAACTCTCCTCATCAATTTTTAAGAAACCCAGAAATTTTCAAGTTTCGATGAAGTTCTTCTCGGAAGTAATCGTGTTTAACCTCAGGGAAAAAGTTGACAGTATGAGGTTGTTCACAATATAAAATGATTCGATTCATGTCAACGACACTAGCTCTATGGAATATTCTTACAGAGAGTTTGAATGAATCAAACTGTCTCCTGAATATCAAACTCTATAGAAGATTTTTAACTATTTCCTAGTGAAATGAAAATTAAAGAAATTATGTATATAATTTTCAATTTATTTATTCTACCGATTTGTACTATTATACATTGCACGGGTAGGTATTAGATCAAGGACTGTCATATTTACCCTTATTAATGTTTCGATAAAATGTAGGATTTCCGAATAAAAAAGCTCGAGTCTTTTTTCTTGTGAACAGCTGAAAATTTTTAATTTGTGTTAAACACATGTTTTCAAATTCTTAAGGAAAACTATAGTTCGATCCTATTTCACCGGTATTTGTATTTTCATGCTTTCAGCAGTTTTAGATCTGAAATCATTATCTCTCGTTCCTGCATTCTTCAAAATCGACTATTATGAACATTAAAATTCATTAGTATACAGGGTTTTCATAGGTGAATTAGCATACAGTAACCCTGAGCTAGAGCGACCCTAGACTAGTCTAAAAAACCCATATATTACAGGTCTAATCAATTTCATAACCGAGATACAGGGTGGTTCATTTATTCATCAAAAATTTTTAATTTGAACCAAGCGATTTAGTCGGTGATATTTGGAATTTGTAATTTCCTTCCACAAGTCGATCGATTTATATATAAATACCTAAAAATCCAGATCCATATTGGGCAAAAAATTGAACTTCTTTCAAGCTGAGATTCAACACCCTGTATATTGAAATTTTATATTTGATTAAGATTTTTGAAAAGAGCAGAAAATTTTTAATGGAATTTTCCAATAGATTTTTTTTTGTGTCCCGCTCTTCAGTTTGCTCAGAGGAAGCTTCAGGGTAAAATAGATATGTACAGGATGTTTCCGAATAAGGTGCCGTAAATTCGAGATCTTCATTCTTAGATGATTTTATGACATAAAGTTTCTAATTGGAGCTATGGGTCTATGATGCATTGTTTCTGAGATACAGGGTGTTGAAATTTTGGGAAAAAATGTTTTTTGGAAATATTTTGTTTTTCTTTTCCAATCGAAAATGATTCTTAATTCTCATCAGTGACGTCCGTATAGATTTCTCGCGAATAATGTGTTGAAAAAAAAGTGAAATTATTTTCTTAATAACTACATAATTCCCAGTGAGAATGGTATCTTGAATTTTTTGCGACGAATACTTCCTGAGATAAAAAATGAAATGCATCTCAGAAATTAAAAAAAACTGAAAATACCATTCTCACCACTAATTATGTGGTGACTACGAAATATTATCAATTTGAAAAAAGCTTAGGAGCATCATTTTTTCCAACAAATTTATTCGGATAGAAGTCTGTACGGACGCCACTGATGAAAAAGTCTTGTGAGGTTTCGAAAATATTTCCGAAAAACCAATTTTTTTCCCCTAATTTCAAACGCCCTGTATCTCAGAACAACAATGAAGTGATTAGACATATCTGGTCTTTTAAGACTTGCCTAGGGTAGCTCTAACTCAGGTTACCGTATGTTCATTTACCAATGAGACATCCTGTATATCCGATATGAACCAACTTATCAAGGCTTCTTCAATATGAAATTTGAATGATTGAAATCTTCCTTTTTCGAAGAAAACTCGAAAATTAGTTGCTTTTTCTTGAAAAAAATAGGGTTCGTTATTCTGCCAAAGATTCATTCCTGAAATTTTTCATAATCGTTTGAATAGAAAAAAATTCAATTCGTTCAGATTTTTCTTTGGAGAAATTATAATAGTATAAAATTTCCGGTTATACTGTAAAAAGCATACTACTTTCAAATGACACAGCCGATAAATGAACATGATGCATCGTCAGATAGTTTATTCGATGGCAATTTGGACAATATATCATACTTGGGGTGAAAACCCAATATTTCATGAGTTATCGAGATTCCTATGAAAAAACCCTAAGTAGGTGCTTTTGATCGCTCGTTCATTTTGTAGCAATAATGCTATTACATCAAAATTTTTTATGAAACTTGAGATTCATGCCGATAGGAATTATATTCTAGAAATTATTCAAAAAATTAAATATGTAAAAAATCAATAATGAATCAAATTAAATTCTATGTTTCTGATGATGCGATCCTCTCGAAATTTTGCATCAACATTCATATATACAGGGTGTCTGTAAATAAATGGAGTAACTTAAAGACTTCGGAAGGCGATGACGAGTTGACAGTCGTTAATTTTTTTACGGCTTTTTGAAACATTGAGTCATAAAACTATACATGATATGAAGCACTAAGTAGATGTTACTCTCACATTTTTTTTAGATCTCTTCACTTTATTATAAGGGGTTGAAAATACAACCCCCCCATGATTTTTGTTCAAAAATTGTTTTCGGGTGGATAGATTTTCGAAAAATAAAATTCTCTTATGGTTTCCCATTCAATTCAGGAGAAAAAATTCTTCTGCAAAATTTCGATACAGTCGATACTTTCCTCGGAAAAAATAAAAACTTACAAGCAGTTATGATCATGTCATTCCATTTCATCGTATAAGTGTTCCATAGAATGATATTCTAAGTTCTAAGATGTTGTATGTCTATGACAGGAGATAAAAGCCAAAGTGCATATCTGCCAAATACAAATTCGAGTAAACTACCATTTTTAACTGAGTAATTTATTTACTACTGCAAAGTGATTATTGAAAAATCGAAACTCTTCTGAAACTGAAAATTATAGAAAGAATCATAGAAATTCTTTTTCTTCTGTCAACACCAATTTTCAGAGTAAACAATACCTTGGAATATTCATTCTATGAAACATAAGATGAAATGGAATGAACAGTGATCATACCTGCTTGTATTGTTATTTTTTCCGAGAAATGTATCGACGTATCGAAATTCTGCTAGATACTTTTTTTCTCTATAATTGAATGGAAACCATGAGAATTTAATTTTTCGAAAATCTATCCCACGAAAACAATTTTGAAGGAAAATCATAAGGGGTTGTTATTTCAAACTTTAATGATGAAGTTATGGAATAAAAAATATTGTGTAACATCTACTTAATGAATTATATTATGGTTGTTTTCTTTCCAATCGATATATTATGTATGGTTTTATGACTCTTGTTTCTTAGGATTCCTAAAAAATTAAAAACTGTCAACTCGTCATCGCCTTCAAAAGGCTGTATCTTGAAAGGGAGGTCGATTTCGAAAAAAATCATATGAACTACCCCTGCTTATTTTCATCGAGGAATCATCCCCTAAGAGCCTCGCATTTGTTCACAGACACCCTGTATAAACCACCATTCACAATATATTTCATTCGAATCGGATATATTGTAATGGAAATATAAAGATTCTTCTTTTCAATATTCCAATTGAATTTTTTATGGTTGTATTTACACTAAGATCACGAAATTTTGCATGTGGCCGCAGATTTCTTTTCGATTGGTTTCGTTTTGTCTGAGATATTGAGGAACAAAAATTTTGAATGACTTGGAAAACTGTGAGCCCCTGTTTCCACCCTGTTTGGAGCGCTCGTTCTACTTAAACGAGTGCTATATGGTTTTACCAAATGTTTTAATTTTCGAATTTTGAGCCGAAAATGGTTCCAAACAATAAAATTCGACTCCCTGATGGCCAATCCGTGGTCAAATTAAAATCTCTTTGTGGTGCCGTCCGTACAGCCGTTAGTACGATTGGAAGGGATTGTCCTAGAGAGCTTAGATTTTCAGGGTGAGTTCGGTTTCCAAATGCCGCGGTTAAGTTCGTTAACCAGCCAAATCGTACAGGATGTTCCATAAAATATTTTTGTTCTGATATATTAGACAACGAAACCAATCGAAATGAAATGCGGGCACATGCGAAACGTTTATAATATGCCTCTTGAGAAATTTTGTGACCATAGTTGGAAAAGAACCATAGAAAATTCAATTGGAATATTGAAAAGAAGAAACTTCATATTTCCATAACAAGATATCTGATTCGAGTGAAATTCATTTTGTGACTGGAGTTCGATATACTGAATGTTCATGCCCAATTTCAAGAGGATTGCATCATCTGAACCATAAAAAATTCAATTGGAATATTGATAAAGAAGAATCTTTATATTTTTATAACAAGATATCCGATTCGAGTGAAATTTATTTTGTGAATGAAAAATGATATACTGAATGTTTATGCGAAGAGTTTAAGAGGATTGCATAATCAGAACCATGGAATTAAATTTTCAATTGTTTTAATAAGTTGTTGCATATTTCAGTTTTTTAATAATTTCCAGAATATTATTCCGATATGAGATTTTTCATTTATATATTTACTATAAAGCTAAAATCCTATACGAAATTTTGACGTAATAGCCTCATTGCTCCACTACTGATTGAGAGCTCAGAAGCACCTGATCAGGGCGTTTTTAGATTTTTATACGAAATTTTGAATGAAAAAATTAAAAATAATGATCAATATTCTGAAATTTTGAAGATAAAGTTAACTGAATCTTTGCGAGTTTATGATTTTTTCATAAATCTCTGTAGTTTTTAGGTCCAACTGGCCAACATAGTCATAATACTACATAGCCACAAAATTGAAATGATAAAGATTTCTCCGATAGTACCCGTTTGGAGAAATATTGCAAAAACTGTGAGTCGCTGCTTTCACCAATTCTTCCATAAAAATCTCAATAACTTATGGATTTTTACTGAAAGTATGCAACAAACCGAGTGTGCCATTTGTAATAAGAAAGTAGTATGCGGTTTCCTTCACCTATAACCCAGATTTTCTAGAAAACTCTTTAGGTTTTCACTCCCAGTCTCTGAAACAGAAATAATTAAAAAAAATTAATTAAGATGAAATGCTCCCGCGTAAATCCTTGCACTAGGTAATTTTTCAGGTACAAATTGGTTTTGAAAAAATTGTTGCCTAACAGTAAAACTAAAAAATGAAAAGGATAATGTAACGTGTCGGTGTCATATCAGATTCCTCCTTCAGGCAAACTCGTAAAATCTTTGGAATTGTGAATTTTTTCATTTCGAGTCTAGGTAATTGACATTGAAAGTTGTCAATTTGCTCCTGATAAATTAGTGCAAGGATTTACGCAGGAGCAATAAATCTCAATTAAATTTTTTTTAATTATTTCTGTTTCAGAGACTGGGAGTGAAAAAATAAAAATTTTCTAGAAATGCAGAATCCTTAAAGACTATATTTCAATCGATATATAAGTAACCCAGAAGTCTGACAATATTTTATAGAGAAAGTTCATTGCTGAAACTAAATGCAAATTTTCTGCAAACTTTCCTGATTAGTTTTTCATACGATTTCCATGGAAGTAAAAAAGAAATTTTCTTAATTTTTTCTCCCACTCACCCTATTTCTGTTAGAAATTAATTGCTCCTCCAGCCCATTTTCGGTGACGCATATGCTTCAAGAGATTGATACCACAGATTATTCTATTTTTATGTGTATAATAATCACCTTCAAAATATCCGTTACAAAGTGTGACAGATTATCTATCTCTGACTGAGTCAACACGCAAATCTGTTGACCTTCCTGCGTACATCCAAAAATTCGGAATCATAAGTACAGCAAACAATCGGTTTGTATAAGATATCGATTTTCGGTTCGTTTAAATAGATCACCATACTTATCTTTTTCAGCTATATTTGCACGGTGTCAGTTATGCAAAACATACTACCATTAAGATTGAAAATATTTTCAATATTATCACTTATTTGCACTCATCATAATAGAATTTTGCATATTTGATGGCTTCAAAAAATGAAATTTCTTCCTGATGTTAAACTCCTGCTTGTCCGTTTTGATTGCAAATGAATTACAATTTCCGATAGCGATAATGAACTGACTGGTTCAAAATGAATTGAATATGTTTTCAAAATTTCCCATTTTTCAACGTTATTATAAACATACTAATGAACTAATGATAAGAAAGTTGAAAAAGTCTGACGTGAAATTAGAAGCTTTTGCGTGCTTATTCATATTGAGAAAACACTTAATCCAACTTGAATGTCCTGAAGGGTATTGATTTCATTTTTTTATTCTTGATTTATTTCATCTTTTATTTTCAAATCGTAAACCTAACTTGAAGCTTTGAAGTGGTTCCTTCAGTAAGTTATATTGTTCAAGTCCAGCCTAAGACCGATCGTAAACATACAGTTGTCCCAAATCTGCCTCGAAATTTTCTAGTCTATAACACGTTCAGTTTGAGAGTTTAGCGACCAGAAATTTATCGGTTTGCCACGCACAAACAAAAATATTTTTTTTAAAAATATCTAGTTGTATGTTCCCACGAAATAACAAATTTCGAAATGATCGGATGTGTGGTTTCGGAAATATCAGGGAAATAAAAAAAATGTTCGAATTTCTCGCGATATTGAATTTATTGATTCTCTTTTTACATTTTCGGTTTGATTTCTTCACTGAATGATATTCTATATTGTAAAAACGAGAATTCAATTCGGATAACTTGGGAGCTACTGATTTCATTCTTCTCATATAGAAATAAACTTACCCATTCAAATTTCATACCTACCCAAAAAATTTTATGTTTCAAAGTCGTTCCTTTTACGATCGACTGATGTGTACCCGATAATCCGAAAGAACAACTTCAAAACGTGAAATATTCAAAATATGTTCGAGATTTCAACATGATATTTAAAAAGTTTTAGTTGAAAATTGTGAACATTACAGTCCAGTGTCTATTTCATTAATTTGTTTTAAAGAAATTTGAATTCATAGAAGTAATAAAATGAAACCAATACCGAATTTGAATAATAGATGGTATCGTTAAAAAGCGAAATTCAAACAACCACACTAATAGGACACAAAGCAGAGAAGTCTGATTTACAAAAAGTAGATTTCCAATCAAATGAACTATATTCCATAAAAAAAATGTTCATAAATTGCGCCTATCAAATATAAAGCTAATTTATAATGATAAAATAACATTTTCAAGGATCCTGTAAGACGTTGATTTTTACCCTAATAAGAATAAATTTATTTTGAAAAATAGCAAAATCTTCCATAGCATTTCAAATATACATCAACATGTTCATATATAATCTACCTACTATTGCGACGATATTTTACATTTTATAGCTATCAAAATTCCTGGAAAGTAAACGAACTTTCAACCGGATATGCTTTGTCTGCCATCAAGATTTATCACCTAAAAAGCATAGTGAATTAATAAATTGCCAAACGCACAAAACCTACTATCTTAATTTAAATTTTTGATAAAATACATTTTGAATGAAAACAAAAGTATTATTTATCAGGAGAGACATTTAATAACTGCACAAAACAAAAATTGAGTTCGACTATTTTTTTTAATGATATATTTTTCACAGCTTCTGCTCTTGGCGTTTCTCATCGCCACCCTTACCATCCAGGAATCGCTAACGAAGAAATGTTCTTCAAGTCCTGCTAAATTGGAATGTTCAGCCAAAGAATACCAAAATTATGTTGATTGTGTCAGAAGCCGGATGAAGAGAAGCGCTGATTGCTACGACGATGACGAAGAAGAATGTTCCTCAGGCCAATGTGGAAACTCATGCGACTCTTGCAATTGCGACGAATGTACTGCGAGTGACTGTGGTAATTCCTGCAACAAAAGATGTTGCAGTTCTTGTTGCGAATTCAAGGAATGTTCAACCAATCATTGCTGTCACAGACTCTGCCACAACTCCTGTTCATCATCTTCATGTAGAAGCTCATGTAGGAGATCCTGTTACAGATCTGTTCGAAGAGAAAAAGAGAGGGAAATAGTGTCCCCAGGAAGTTACAAAACGTCCTCGAACTCCTCAAACTTAGTAAATAATAGGGGAGCGCATAACATCACCACTGTAATTCATTTGAACAATCTTATAAATAATACAAATCTTATAGATGTGCCCATAAACTTAAACAACTCGAACGTGAATAACATCACAGTTGAGAGTTCACAAAACGGCTCGTCAGTATATGGTGCATCTAGCAATTCTCAATGTTGCAGCGTCATTGAGCCGCGTCAATGCGTTCCAACAGCCTCATACCCTTATATCAACTGCTTTCATCTAAGAAGACAAGAATGCGGACAATTCTGCAGAGCTCCTGTAGTTCACAAAGTAGCTCAGAATGTTTGTTATAATTCTGGTAACAAGAATCCTGTTTGTGGCCAACAAGTCATTTATGTACCACAGCCTCAAACATCTTGCAGTTATCAGCCACAGTGGCCATTCGTTACTTGCAATAACCAGGGTGGAAACTGCAATGGTTGCTACGATTATTTATTAAATCCTTTCAGAACCCAAAGGACCTGCGGGTCTTCGTGTTATAATTACGGAGTTAATCAAGGAATGATGTTTCGTCAAGGTCCTGTACTTGGTCCAGGCTTTCAGCTTCCAACGCCGTACAATCCAATGATGCCTTCTGGTTGTAATAGTTATGGTGGATGTGGCTTAACCAACATGGCCAACTATATCAATCCAGGAATGTACTACGGCATGAATACCTACAATAACTATGGAATATATGGCAGCTTCTCGCCACAAGGCATCCCACCATATGGCATGGGAATGCAAGTACAAGGTTATGGCGATAACTTGATGGCTGCACTAGGAGGTAATAATTTAGGAAATTATCCTTTGCCACTGGAACAATTTGTTCCCTTGAATTTCACTTCTGTGAATGATACAAATTTGCTTTATGGATTAATAAAAAACAACACATCACCTCTACCCTCAATGGGTGGTATTCCTGATAATATGTTCGGACAGGCCATAACAATTGACGAGGAAACTTTCAAAAAATTATTGGGTCAAGACGTTTTGAATGAGAATACAACAGATAATAAAAATGTAGAAACTGAAACAGCTTCTCCCATAGAAACTGAAACTACAGCTCTTCCATCTTTGTTTGGATGATAATATTTACTCCTTTATTGATCACTAAGAATTAAAACTTGTACAATTAGATGTAAGAAATTAATACGTTTTTTAATAATTTTATGTAGAAAGTGGAGTAAGAAAATAACATTTTATAACATACAAAAATTAAATGTCTACTGAAACAAAACGCCTCATCTGTTATCGCAACAAATAATTATACGAGAAAATTCAAATTGAAATGAGGAAAATTTATCACAAATTGTCATACTGAAAAACATATTAAATAATCATATTTTTCACACTATTGAGCCCACAGCACATTCCCTCTATTGGATAATTCAATCGGTGCTAGGTACAATGTGTAGTTTTCTAAAACTAATATGAAACCCCAAATAAGCAATTCACTCTGATGGTCTATCATATTCATCAAACTCTGCATTGTGTTTGTAGCCCTAAGCAGTTTGATCAAATTCGAAAATATTATGATAAATGAATAGTATAACGGATATAGATGTTGTTTGTACATTTCGTTCGAAATTTTTATTTGTTTCCAAATTTAGTTTATTTAATAACCGCCAGTTCATATTGTATTTTGCTATAATTCAAGTGATAACCATACTGATGATTTTAGTTAAAAGGATATCTCTCAATTGAATTTCTTCGCTGGTTTTGTTTTTTCATTTTGAAATCTAAAAAATCCAATCATCATTCTGTTCTGCTTCATGAGTAAACTTCAATTGAAGAGATGATCGACAGATTGATACAAAAAAAATAAGAAAGCTCTAAGCAGGAACGCTCGGAATTATATTCTGTAAATTAAATGGATAAAATAACTATGTAAAAAGTAAATAACTAAAACTATCAAAATTTATGGTTCTGATTTCACAATCCTTCGGAAAATTGGTATGATCATTCAATTCGCTAATTCACATTCATTCAAACTCGATTTCATTTCAATCGAAAGGTGGCAACATCAGAATTTTTTTTATCTACTTTCCTATGATTGTATTAACACACCATTTTGAATGGCCATATTTTATGGCTCACCCTGTTCGATTTGGCCGGTTAACGAACTCAACCGTGGCATTCGGGAACCGAACTCACCCTGAATATCTCAACTTTCTAGGACAATCCCTCCAAAATTTATTAAGACGGCTGGCCAGACGGCCCACGGATAAAATTGAATTTGAACGCGGATTCGAAATCCATCAGGTAGTCGAACCCTATCGTTCAAGTAGAATGAACGCTCTAAAACACCATCAGGTGGCGTTGAAACGTATGCAGAATTGCAGATCGTATAAAGTGACTCTCATAATAGCCATATCTCAGAAATGGTAATACTCAGGAAAAAACTCATGAAGACCTTTGTTGCGGAGAATTTACAAATCTACAATTTTGGCTGGTTTTTCGATAAAACTTACCATGGGGTCGATTCTTGAATTATGTCGTGTTCGCGAATCGACAAATGTCGACCAACTTAGCAGGGAAGTTGGTCGACAATTGTCGAATCGCGAATACGACATTTTTCAAGAATCACCCCCCATGTCCGAGAAAAATCCAAAAATCCCCAATATTTGACCTATGATTTTGATAGCCTACATGAGATCAATGGGAAGTTCGAAACTTTATCTGCTGAACCCCAAATGTTCACCAATATTTGGCTCTCCAGGAATTTTTGTTATTTCAAATGACTATATTGACTAAAGGAGAATTTCAATTGTTACTATTGACCTTTCAAAATCCGCTTTGAATGTGTGAACGTAACGCATCTGCATATTTGACTGAATCCAATCATTTTTGCACTAATTATTATTTTTAAACGCTTGTACTGGATAACATTATCATTCGCAACAATAATATTTACGATTAATGAAGATCATGATCTTTGTAATTTCATGAAAGTCTCTTAATATATAAATATTCATCTCGATTGAATCTCTGAATATTCATCACATCAAGTTCTGCAACACACTTTTGAAGGTAAGACAAAAATATTGTAAGAATTGATTCTCTTCATATATCGTTGATAGTCTAGTCAAATTGAGCCTTTAGTAGGAAAGTTTTGGAGTAGTTTTGATTTCTTCATTTTTTCATCTTTTTTGTGATCTTGAATCTGAGATTTGCTAACAAAATTTCTTGACGGAATGACGAATGAAAAATATTATTTTTGGTCAGTTTTCTGCTCATTACTCGGAAACTATCAACTTTTCGTGAAAGAAATTTCTATACCTAATGAAAGTACATAAAATTTCCTACAAATTTCAATATTAAGGTTTCCATTGCGATAAACCGTTCTTACTCAAACTGTAGTTGAAGATAGGGCTTTTTCTACGACTACAAACTACAAACCAAATTTTTCCACTTCAAAACTATAGTTTATTGTTGAAGGTCATCAATGAGTGAATTCCTTTCAGTGTTCTTCACAAACCTTATTTCAATCAAACGTCTGAAGATACAGGTCATTGAAAAAATTTAAGAAAAGCCCTGAGCAGGAGCTTTTGAGCACTCGTTCTTTGGTGGAGCAATAAGACTATTACCTCGAAATTTTATATGGGATTTTAAATTGATACCAAATATATGAATGCAGAGTCTTCGCCCAATCGGAATTATATTCTGGAAATAATTGTAAAAATTAAAAATGTGAAAAATAAATAATTTCTGATGATGCTATCCTCTTGAAATTTTGCATGAAAATTCAGTATAGCAGTCTTCTTTCGCAAAAAATGTCATTTCAATCAGATATCATGTTATGGAAACATAAAGATTCTTTTTTCCAATATTCCAATAGTTGTTGACACTATGGTCACAACATCCTGCATGAATATTGAGTGTATCAATCTTTATTTATAAAATTTCATTCGAATGCGATATTTTTTAATGGAAATATGAAGTTTCTTCTTTTCTATATTCCAATTGAATTTTCTATGGTTCTGTTTACAATATGGCCACAAAAGTTTTGAGCATCTTGCATATGCCCGCATCATTTTATTTAGATGGATTTCATTTTGTCTGAGATATTGAGGAACAGAAATTTTGAATGGCCATATTTTATGGTACACTCTGTAAGATTTGGCTGGTTGACGAACCTTACCGAGCCATTTGGGAACCGAACTTCGCCTGAAAATTTCAAGTCTCTAGAACTAGAACAATCCCTTCGAAAGTTATTGTGCTAAGGGCCGGACGGACGGTCCCACGGACAGAATTGAATTTGACCACGAATTCCTCATCAGAGAGTAGAATAGTATCGTTTGAGACCAATTTCGGCTCAAAATTCGAAAATTACAAACATTTGGGCAAAACGATATATAGCACTCGTCTAAGGAGAACGAGCACTCAAAAAGGTAAAACCGAAATGTAACAAATTGAATTACGAATGGTTGAATTTGTACAAGTATATATTTATAATATTCATGTACATTATTTTTCAATATATAATTATTACATTGATCAAATTGTTATTATTGCATTGATTTCATATCACACTGTTATTGAGCAACATTATATGAGCCGTTGTCCTGAAGAAGCTCCTGGCTGAGCTTCTCTGAAGACGGCGTCCGCGAGTCCTGGCACAGGTTTGGGTTGTTCTATTGTCAACGTCGGAGTTTTTTCAATTGGAAAATGAAAGACATGGTAAGAAAACAACAACTTATTAATGATAGATGAGTGATTACGAGTACGGTGCAGGGTTCAAAATGGTTGGTACTGGCACAAGACAATTTCCAGCCCCAATAAGTCTCTTTAGTTTCGAGTGTGGTTTGACTAGATAACCATTGCTAAACCTGAAAGTAAAGCTTCAGAAAATGTTGTCGTGCAGCAGCTTCGGTGGGGGGAAGTGGGGCAAAACTGTATTCACTTTGGTAAAATGTAGATAATGTATTGCCTGTAATAAATCGTTCAAGCTAGTCCCACTTCCTTTGCCATGCAAAGCCATGAGAAAGACGTTTCGGCTACTGCACGGCAATATTTACTTTCAGGTTTAGCAATGATTGTCCAATCAAACCACACTCGAAAAGCATCAAAGAGACCCGACCGATTGAGGCTGGAAATTGTCTCGTGTCAGTACCTAACAACCATTTTGAACCCTGCACCGGAATCGATACTTTAGCATATTTCTTGTTAATCTAAAAAAGGCTGCAAACGCCATTGTTGATGCCTGAAAACTGTATTGTTCCCCAATCTCCAAATCGTGAAAAGGGATATATCAAAACATCGAGCTCCCGGAAGACATTATTGATATCAATAATGATGATGATGAAGATTCCGAAAGAACGGAACAGACTGAAAAAATACGGTTACACGATGAAGAAGATATATTTAATCTGTAAATTTATTTCGTATTCACTCATCTATCATAAATAAGTTGTTGTGTCTAACCATCTCTTTCATTTTTCAGTTGAAAAAGCCCCGAAGTTGACGATAGAATGACCCAAACCTGTGCCAGAACTTGCCGACGCTGCCTTCGGTGAATCTCAGTCAGGAGGGCAACGACTCATATAATGTTGCTCAATAACAGTGTAATATAAAATCAATGTAATAATAACAATTTGAACACACTGTAATAATTATGTATCGAAAAATAACATGAATATTATAAATATATTCATGTTAAAATTCAACTTTTTTGTAATTGAATTTGTTACATTTCGGATTCATCTTTTCAATGACCTGTATCTTCACACATTTGATTGAAGTGGTTGTATAAATCTGGAAGTAGTTCACTTATGGCCTTTATCGAATAAATGAAATCTGTAATCAAATGAGGTTTTAATCCTCTATGTTAGTGCATAACCCCGATAGATGGCGATGAAAATTTGCGAGTGATCTGTAATTTTCGAGTCTATGGTTGGACCCAGTCAGCCTATCTGGCATACCTATCTTTCTAGTGCTCTACTTTAACTACAGTTTGAACCAGAACGGTTTATCGCAGAGGAAACTTGATATTTCAATCTGTAGAATATTTTATGTAGGTACTTTAATTATGTATATGACGAAAAGTTGATAATTTCCGAGTAATAAGCAGAAAACGACAAAAAATGGGGTTTATCTTCTTTTTTGTAGGTTTTTCTATGTTCCGTCACAGAAATTTTGTTAGCAAACCTGTGATTCGGATTCAGCATCCAAAAAACATACAAAATGGAAGAAATCAAAACTACTCCAAAACTTTCCTGCTAGGAGTACTTTTGAACACCAATTAACTGGTCTATCAATTTATTCAAAAAAATATTCTTTTTTCCACGAGTTTGATCTGAGTACAATGTTAATATTTTCCCATAAATTTTCAGGCAAAAAAATGGATGCCTGTAACCCTACTGGTTTAACACAAAGAGAAATTCAATTGTTGAAGAAATCGAATAAGGAACTCTCTCAAAACCCAGCTGGCATGCAAAAAGTATTTCTAGAGTAAGTAATGAGATAAAAAATAATCTCCTTGACTTACTGAAACTTAATCAAAAGATTATAATGATTGGAAATTAACCGTGTTTGATCATATAGAAACAACGATCAACGATCAAAAATTAGAATATTCTGAGAACTTCCATTGCATTCATGAAAGCATAATTTTTTGTACTCATTTTAAGAATCATCCTAATCCGTGAAAAAACACAATAACTTACTATAAAACAGGCACCGTGAATTTACGAGGTGAGTTTGATACCTCAATAGTATGTTGGGTTCGTTAATGAGCATATTGATCCACAATCTCCAATTATGCAGTTCTCACGAACATAAGCAATTTGCTCATTAGAATATATTAAGTAGAAGTTTGCCAAGCGGTAATCTATCTTTTGTAGTTTCCCAAAGGTTATCTGCATTCGCAAAACAATTTTTTTTTAATTATCAACTAATATTGGCCCCACAAACTGTGCAATCTAAATCCCTGTGTACTACATATAAAAAAAAATTAGAACCCTGAGCAGGTGCTATTGAGCGCTCGTTCGTCGTTTGTTGATTTAGCAATAATGCTATTACCTCAAAATTCTGTATTGTAATTCATGATAAGTATATGAATGCAAAATCTACGATCAGAATTATATTCTGAATATTATTAAAAAATGAAATCAGAAAAAAAATGAATATTTAAAAAAATTAATTTCTGATGATGCGATCCTCTTTAAATTCTGCATGAACATTCAGTATAGGGCAGGAAGACCTCGGTCGTTAGCCCTTGAATAGTTTCAATAAAGTCATTTTCTCTCTCTCTCATTCAGTATATCAATCTTCATTCGCAAAATAAGTTTCCCTCGAATCGGACTAAATTTCTAGGGTTTGTTAACACTATGGTTTCGATTGGTTTCGTATTTTCTGAGATATTGAGGAACAAACATTTTGAATGGACCTACTTTATGGAACACCCTGTACGATTTAGCTGGTTAACGAACTCAACCACGGCATTCCGGAACCGAACTCACCCTGAAAATCTCAAGTCTCTAGGACAATATTTTCGAAAGTTATCATGCTTACGGTCTGCCGGCAGGACGGCTTCACGGACATAATTGAATTTGACCACGGATTCGTCATCAGGAAGTCGAACCCTACTTATCGTTCGAGACCATTGTTGGCTCAAAATTTTGAGCCGACAATGTCTGAAATTTTTTATTTCAAAAAATTACGACATTTGGGTAAAACGATAGAGCACTCGTTAAAATAGAAGGAGCGTTCAAAAAGTTAATATCTATTCATCTTACGGCCGAATGTAACGAATCCGAGGGGCGCGGGGGTTATGACAATCTAAAACCAGGCTCTTGAGAATTCTGTTGCTATGCAAACTAAGCAAACTACGTGTTGTGGGCCCGGGAATTTCACAGAAATGGTAATCATAGGTGAGATACTGCTGTATTCGAGAATTTCGCCACTCAAACGATCTACCGAACCTTCTTTTTTTGGAAAATAGGTCAAAAAGTTGGAAGAGACCGGTACAACGCTGAGAAAATCAACAAGAACTTAAGAAAACGTGGAAAGTGTTAATAGGCATGTTCATGAAAACTCGAAACATTCAATTTGGAAGTACGCAGATGCTTTGAATGTGTATAGATATCGTAACATCCCATTTTGCACAAAGACCTTAGAGATGGATCCCCATAAAATTCATCCAAGTGGACCAGTGAAAGAACAGAATAAATATTATTGGGGTGCAACGAATCCAAAACGCAAGCATCAGAAACCCTTTCGCTCCCTAAAAGTAACCGTATTGACTTCAACTTCAGTGCTTTCCTCTTTGAAGACGAGAGGAAGCATGCAGATGCAGTGAATTCGGAGTATGTATTTGTGAAAATTTAAGACGACATCTTGGTGGCTGAACTGCAGAACTTTGCTGGCAATAACCGATAACATGGTTTCAGCAGGAAAAAGCAACGTCACACATTCCTATATGCCACGCATTCGTGAAATTTTCTCAGGCAAATTGATCTTCTGTAGAGGTGACACAAATTGACCTTCTTTCAGTTCTAAGTAAAGCATTATAGACTCTTATGAGGTTATTATAATCTTAAAATTTTCGCTTAAAAATCGATATTCTGTCACGTAAATGGCAGCCATCACTGAATCCAGCTGCCAAGCAGCAACAATAAGTAATTTTGTCGTTGACCTCAAAATAAAAGGTGATTTCTTTGTGTACGAAATTGATCATTAATGACCCATTTTAATGCTCTATTTCTGCCATTTTAATGTTCAATCCTCATGACAACCGTACACAAAGTTTTCAGAAGCACTACGAGAAATGTCAAAACTCTACTGGAACATAGAAACATAGAAATTTTATTATGTCAAATGTATGTCTTGTGCAGAACGAGAATGTATTTCAATCAAGAATTTATACATATAGTCCGTTCACGAAAGGTTGAGCTGTCGGTTGGCCATGGAAATTTGGCATATTCCACTGTGTACATTAAAATTTAGGTTATGTTCTTGTCAGATTGATACGCAATGTTGTCAATATTGCATAGAGTTGTCTGATAACTCACAATCTCGTCGAACGAGGCCGGTTACATTCGGCAACGTTGACTTTATTTTACGTTATGACAGCAAATACTGCCAACTTCAGATAAATAAAAAAACGCCTACTATGTGCTCAACCTTTCGTGAACGGACTATACTTCATACTGAGGTCTTCCAAAAGTCTTGTAATAAACTCGGTTATTAATCTAGCGACTAATGGTATCGAACTATGAACTATCTTGACCCTTAGTCGATCTCTTCAATAACCTAGTTGGTTAAATAGCTATTATCTTTTCTTAGAATCAGTCTGCGCGCGAGAGAGTTCGTCTTCATTATACGATACTATTTTCGAGAAATACATTTTTTCCGTCGACCTCAAGATGAAAACTCAGATTAATGTACTCTAAATTGATCAATTATAATAATGACCCTCTTTAATGAAGGATTTCTCTCACCCATTGAAATGTAATTCAATGGAGAATTTTCACTCAATTCATAATGAGGTCGACAAAGAAATATTGTCATCAACTAGTTCATTGAATAGTTTTTTCTAAACTTTTTTCGATCCAATAAATGTGATTTCTTATAGAATCAACTAAATGAAATATTTTCCCTGAAACGATTTGAAGGTATTCCAAATTCTGAATTTTGTACCTTTTTTTCAGATACTTCAGGCGATACCCTCACAATCAGAATTTTTTCCGTTTCCGAAACGTTCCTGTAGAACAACTTCTAGGTAATACTGATTTCAAAAAACAATGTATTCTTGTCACTGCCTATATGACAGCTTGCATAGAGAATCTCGAGGATTATGATGTAGTCGAGCGACTCTTGACTGGACTTGGAGAGAATCATAGAAAGTACAGAATTCCAGATGAATCATTTTGGGTCTGTTCGAAATTCAAATATATATTATCTTTTAATTATCACGATATTCTAAATAATAATAGCAATAACTTTTCTCTACAGTGTGGACAAGTCAAATGGAATAATCGCATTATCTCCTTCAGTTTGGATATCCTGAAACACATCGTACTAAAAATGTTGAAGTGCTCCTATGAGTATTGTAACGTTTTTCGGATTTAATGTCATCCGTACTATATTACGAATTTATATTTATTGAAACAACTACTTAGCATTTTTTGAATAATTTCCAGAATATAAATATAATAATATGAATCCCAAGTCCTATACAATTTTGAGGTAATAATATTAATGCTCTACCAAAGAACGAGCGCTCTAAAGCACCTTCTCAGGTCTTTCCTCAAATTTTTCTCTAACTGTTAAAAGTTGAAGTTCAGGGATCACCAATTCTGGCCACCTGTACAGTAACTGGAATAATGAATTTATTCGATTTAGATATTCGACGCTGTATATTAATTATTCGATTATCTCATCATTAATTGATATTTTTCCATATTGTTCCCAATACCAGATAATAACAAAAAAAATAAAATTAAACAATACCAATACGAATGACTTTTAACTTTTATCTGAAAATTTTCTTTGGAATCTGTTTTCAACGAATTGAAAATACACAATGATGTTTCAAATAACAGAAAATTAACTTTCACTTAATCTTTCAGGAATCCCGTAAGGTTATTGTTGAAGGTATCTCGAGAATGGTGGATAAGGAAACAAATACGGCTTATGAGAAATATTGGGATTTTGTTGTGAAGACAACACTGAAGGCTTTGAAGATTCAACAATAAATTATTATTACCAAAGCTTCCGTTATACACGAAGAATGTTCTAATAATGTATTGTATATTCATAGAAAAAAATAAAATTACATTTCAGTTTTTTGAAAAACCTAGACCAACATTTATTTGTGTCTTAGGTTTACAGTTCAAACTCAACAGTAACAAGATTAAAATCATCTGTTCAACTGCTCGCATACGAATGAATCACATATTCCATACTATTTCATATATAGGTAATACACAATACACTCACAAAAATTTGTGTGATTGATGGTATACAAGGTGTTTATCATAAACTGGACATACATATATATTCGTGTAGTGGATACTGAGAGAATCATTTTTGCCTGATACAGTATATGCCGTTTTCAAAGCATAAGGGTGGTCAACGTCATTTTTTAGCAAGATTCTAATGAGTGTGGTCAGTTATGTATAACACTTAACGGTTTTTCGTCAAATCCCAGTATTTTTGGGTCCTCTATTCATTTATTCAAAAAAGTTGACGAACTCCAAAAATTAAAAATTACAAAATGGCGGAAAACAATGTTCCTGATTTTTTTCGGTTGTCATATTGAATTTAATTTTCTGAATGAGCACAATTTTCAAAGAAATTCATAGAATATTTTTTTTTTCCGAAAATCGAACACAAATTTCACATGTCTTCAGCGATGAAAAATTTCTAATAATCATTTATAAAGATAACTACATGAGATTATACTTTATTATGAATAATGAAGTAGAATGAAATTTTGTTCAATTATTGTACTTCTTCAATTAATTATCAATCACTAATATGAAAACATAATCGTAAAATATCAAACGGTTTCGTTACTATAGCCATTGTTTAAACAATGCTATAGCCATTCAAATGTTTCGTTCAGACCCCCAAAATAATAAAAAAAAATTTTTTGGTTTCTTAGAGTCTAAATTATTAAATTATTGGTACCTATTTCTGAACATTGGAACATTCTAGATGAATTTATAAAAAAAAATCAGTGAAACTTGGGACTCGAGCCTTCGATTCCGACGTAGATATAATAGGGAATTGAGACTGATTTAAGGATATTAATATTTGTTGCCAAGCAACTTGCTCAATTATATTCAGTGAAATTCAAATACCAGTCGAATTCTATGAACTACGAACTACTCTTGTCTGGCAAAGAATAGTAATATCCTTAAAACAGTCTCAATTCCATATTTGATACCCACGTCGGAATAATTGTTGGAGTCCCAACTTTTCACCCAATTTCTTTTATAAATTAATCAAGATTGTGATTGTTTGGACATACTGATTATTCAATAATTTTGACTCTAAAGAACCTAAATACATTTTTTTGTTATTTCAGAGATCTGATCGTAAAATTCGAATGGCTATAGTAACGAAACCGTTTGATATTTTGCGATTATGTTTTCATATTTGTGAAAGGTATAAAAAGAAGTAAAATTGTAAACAATTTCATCCGGTGAATTTCTCTAAAGCTGTAGACATTTAAAAAAAATTGTGTTGATTTTTGAATACATTTTTTCACAGAAATTCTTTGAAAATTGTGTTCATTCAGAAAATGAAATTCAATATGACGACCGAAAAAAAAATCAGGAACATTGCAGGTTTTCCGCCATTCTGTAATTTTTATTTTGGAGAGAATCTACTTTTCTGAATAGAGGACCCAAAAATACTGAGATTGAACCAAAACCGTAACTTTAAGTGTTATACATAACTGGCACACTCATTAGAATCTTACTCATAATTAACACCCTGTATCTCGCTTACGCTTCGAAAACAGGATACATTGTACCTATAACAAAAAAAAATGATTCTCCCAGTAAACTCTACACGAATATACCGAGTTTCCCACCACTAACGCGATGGTCATTTTGGGGGTGTAAATACATACAAATATTTTGAAAATATTTTTTTGTAGTGAGTGTAGGATAACCGAAAGCACAAAAAAGGAAGGGCATGCTAAAATTATGATGTGTTTCTTTACATCACTATGTACACGAAATGCACCATTTAGGGAGAATTAGGGAGAAAATCGCGAAAAATCCTAAATATGAAGTCATTTTAAATAGTAATTTATGAAGGAACCAGTTACGCAGGCGATACCGACAATGTTTTTTGAGTAGACATATTAGCTAGTCCCATAAAGATAAAAAAATGAATGTACAGAGTGATCATAATTAATTCTCAAACATCTACTTCGAATAATGGTGAAAACTTTCTTATTTCAAATGGCACGTCCGTTATTTCTTCATCTCGTTGAATGCAGAAATTAATTTCGAAACTTTTTCCGTAAGGTTTTTCTATACCTAAACCTGATGATTTCCCAGCAATTTTCGATTTTATTCAAAACTAGTAAACCAACAATTTTATGTAGTGATAATCATAAAAAATTTTCTATGATGAGTGATTTGATGGTTGCAGAATGAATCTCAGAGAATTAATTAATCAAATACCTGTTCAATTTGTAGTGAATTGAAAATCGAGAACTGCTGAGAAATTAATATTTGTTTTCTCTTTATGAGACTAGCTAATATGTCTACTCAAAAAACCTTTTTCTGTATCGCATGCATAACTGGTTCCTTTATAAATTACGCTTCAAAATGACTCCATATTTTAAATTTTTTCCGGATTTTCTCGTAAATGGTGCATTAAATGTACAGAGTGATCTGAAAAAACTCATCATAATTTTAGCTTGCCTTTCCCTTTTTGAGGTCATATATAGGGTGTCACATTCAAAAAAGTGTAACTTTGGTCTGTAACTTAGTATTGGAACACCCTGTATATATTTAAATAATTTTAAATTGTGCTTTTGGTTACCCTGCATTCACAACAAAAAAGAATTTCTAAATATCTTCATTTACACCCTCAAAATGACCATCGCGACAGTGTTGGGCCACCCGGTATATGTTTGTCCAGTTTACGATGAAACACTCTGTATAAAGGTTAATCTCTAGATCTAAAATGTTTAAGTATTCAATTACTTTATAACTTATTTTTGTGTAAGCACTGTACCTACATGTTTTGCGAACACCAAATAAGAGTATTTCTGAAAGGTTTCCACTTTCGTGACATTAACAATCTATTGAAATTCATTTGAAACTGTATTAATCATTTATCGGAATAAAATAACGAATGAAATTCAAGTCATATAAAATGAGTCAATGAGTACAATGCGACATTTATTGAATATAGGTTCCTCCTATACTAATATTTAAATAGTGTTTTCCACCTTTTTTATCTACCTATAAAGTATATCAAATAGGAAACTATCCTTCATGTTTTTCTACCAAATATTTTATAGAGTACCTAGGTGTCACGAAGTGCGAAGTGTACCTATAGATCGAAAGCGATCAAAACGATTATGGGGGTAAGTCTTCGAATCTCGAAAAAAACTTTTTGTCTTCAGATAACAATCAGAAATTAGTTCTTTTTCTCATTACTTCCATTCAAGTTACGGGGTCATTTCACTTAGAACAAATATGAAAAAATCAATTTACTCAAGCGTTTCCAAAGAAATTTTTCAATACATTGTTTGCCCAAGTCTCTTTTGCGCTTTTGAACTTACGGAAATAGTGCTTTGCCCAAATGTCTTTAATTTTCTAACGTTGAACTGAACCTGAAGTGGTCTCGAACGACTCGGTTGGACTCACTGATGAAGAATCTGAGGTCAAAAATGATTCTGTTCTGCAGCAAAAACGATTTATCTACAACGGATAAAAACAATTCCTTGACATTTTGAGGGTCAGCTTACGAACGGTAGATATGTGACTTCCATATGCACATGATTTTGAAAAAGGCAAAATCGTCTTAACGGTTTCTGAGTTACTCTCACTTGAACTTTGTCTTCTTCATTTTTCAATATTAACAAAATTACTGAGAAGATAAATGTCACATATTTGTGCTTTATTTCGTCCGAATTGTTTCATTAGAGGATTTTCAAAAAAATAAAAATTCTAGGCGGTATTGTTTGTTTGAACTCAATATTCATAACGAAAAGAAACATCTAAAAACGTCAAATTTTCAAACAAGGTTTGTGACCTGAATATCTTATTTGAATTTATTGGTAATTTAAAAGCTATTGTCACTGGAATATTTTTCTATATGAATTTAACTTTTCTCAAATTTTGAATCTACCTTGAAACTTGTTCCTTTCGGAAGTTATCCTGTTTAGGCCGACAGTAAACATAATGAATGGAAAACAATCATGCTGTAATATTTTATTGTTAATGAAAAATGAAATGTTTTCACCGCGATAACGATTAATTCGATAGAGATTCATTAATGTTGAAAATGATTTTGGAAGCTTCATCAAAAATAATCTGCACACGTATTTTTTTAAACTTCAAATTCCTTCATCGCAACTTACCTAAATTTAATATTTCGCAGTATTTCGAATTACTTCCACTATCTTCAAAAACCTGAAATCCCAAGATTGACATGTTATATGAATTTCCCATTTTGAATTACTGGTATAATATGCTAACAATTTTTGATCACTATTTCCATAATCGCGACGAAACTAATTTTAGAATTCACAAATATTGTTAATTTTCGGAAAACTCATTTTCCTGCAGCGTACACCTTTGACGTATCCTAATTTGATCGAATGGTATCTAGTTTGGAAAATAAATTCCTTATATTAGTGTATTAACAGATAGCCGGAAACGTTTGAGCAGTAAGATTTTAATAGGTGTGACATTTGGGCAACCGCTGTTTTCGTTATATCATTGTTTCAGGACCTTAAACAATGGTAATATAAACAAGTGTGTAGATTACGAGTATTATGATCCTATTCTGAAGAGTCCCAGCGTAAATGGTTCGACGAACAATTTAATAATTGAACAAACTCATGCTTCTGGCACCAAATCGGTGCTGTACGAGAATATTTCATTCCTATCTGTGTTAAAAACTGAGAGTGGATGAAACTGAACTATAGAGATATCTCTGAAACTCACAAAATATGCTCTTTTGAGACCAGTGATGAAAAAAAGGTTGAATATTTCTAGATATCAGAATAAGCCTTAATAGTTTCATATAAACGTGGTACCTCTAAAGGTAAGCGTCCACCTATCGGCAGCGAACGCAGCGGACGCAGCGGATTTTAGAATCCTTTGTATAGAAACTAATGCAAGCGCGTCCACCTACCCGCGCCGAACGAATCGGATTCTATACAAAGAATTCTAAAATCCGCTTCGTCCGCTGCGTTCGCTGCCGATAGGTCGACGCTCTCCTTTAATGAGCCGTTTTGGAGATATCAGCGATTTTCGGTTTTTAAAGTATTATTCAATATAGCAATATCGATACCTTTTTGCCAAAGTATCGTAAATCGCGACTTACGTTATTACAGGAACAACATTTTTTGGTTAAGTCAAAGAGCATTGATGTAAGGTTGTTGAAAATATTTTTTTTGGTGTTTCAAGAGGCACATCTTTACTAAAAATGATTAGATTTTGCTCGAAAACTACTAATTTTTACGTTCTGGCACTAACGTCACTTTTCTAGAGAAAAAAAATTAACCCAAATTGTCGTAAATGACCTGCTTACGATTCTGGTCACAAAATGTATTATACTTACGTTATTCTTGCCGGCCTGCGTTAAAAATTGGTCGAGTGTAAACCAATGTTTAATAAGAAAGAAGCCTGAAGAGAAAAGAACACTCATTTTGACTTGACACAGTTTTATTTTAAATCAAAATTTCTTTTGAAAATTTCAGAGAAGGATGTAAAAAAAATGTCAATACAATATCAATGATATTCAATAAAAAAAAATGTCCACGATAACTACATTTCAGTTATTCAGATTTCTACGTCTGATAGGTCTTCTGCGTCAGTCTCTGGCAATATATCACAAACGGAAGCCTTGGCGCGTAGATCAGAGTAGTCTTGGTGGAACTTATTCTCTGGTATTACATTCTGTTTGCACAAATTGACTTGATCCCTCTTCTCTAATGTCGAAATGGCGACTACTTCGGCCTAAAAGAATGAAAAACTCCATTCTCCAGAAATATGACACAAATAATAACTTGCCTTGTTGTTTTATCATTACTACGTCCATACCAGGGCCCGTGTAGTTGTAGTTCACCTCAAAATTGATTTGGCGTTTTTGAAATTTTGCCTGACTCACCTGACTAATTTTGAAGTTTTGTCGATCTGCTACATTAGAAGGCAGATATCCAGTTCCGGAACTCATGATGCTGCATCCTCACAACTTCAGAAGGTCTGGGATTAATTCTTGAATTAATGAGAATGGTATCCCACTCAGATGGTGTCCATACTATTTTCTTTCTAATAAATCTTTCAATTGTTGCGTGGACAGAATCGACTGGCATCTGGGGCCTATTGCACCAAACACTTTGCAACTTTTCACTTTTCATTTTTCAAATGAATTAGGTTGCACGAAACGCATTCATAAATGAAAAATACATTGTTAAAAGTCAAGTGCATAGTGAAAATTACTCCGCAGACATTAAATATTGGGAGAAATGTTGTGCAACATAACTAATTTTCACTTTTCAAATGTGTCAGAATGCAAAGTGCGAAGTAAAAAGTTGCAAAGTATTTTGGTGCGATAGGCCCCAGGCAGCAAGAAAACTATCTTTATTGTCTCAATTTTTTTTGAGATTTCTGCAGAAATTTTTGCAGCATTGCTCCGGTTCTGCCCCGCACAGCTATCACAGTAGAGAACTGCCTCTCTAAATACTTGACAAATGCTGTTTCTATTGCCACTTTCATACACAAATTATATCTTTTCCTTATTTAATTTTGAATTATTTTCGCAAGGAAACCCTATTTTGGCCGTAGTAACTTATAATGAAATAAGGAAAATATATAATTTATATATGGATCATAATGGCCGGTGTATAGAACATATGATTTGAAATGTTGCGTTTGTTATAAAAAATGTTTATTGTTATAAAATAAAATATTCGATGAATATAATAATTGAGAAATAGTTCGTTACAAAGCCTCCTTGATTCTAATAAACACAATCATATACAGGGTGTTTCATGAAATTTTTTACAATTGTACTTTTTTTATACCTATCACGAATATGAAAACAGAATCGTAAATTATAAAACGGTTTTTCGTTACTCTACAGCCATTCGAATGTTTCGTTCAGACCTCTGAAATATTAAAAAAAAAATGTTTTGGTTCTTAGAGTCAAATTATAAATTATTGGTATGTCAAACATTCTAGATGAATTTATAGAAAAAAATTCGTTGAAACTCGAACCAATGTAGGTATTGAATAGGGAATTGAGACTGTTCTAAGGATATTAACATTTATTGTCATGCAACGGTAGTTCTTAGTTCATAGAAATTTACTAGTTTTTTAATTTCACTGAATATATTTAGCACGTTGCTTGGCAACGAATATTAATATCTTTAGAACAGTCTCAATACTCTCAATTCTCTATTTAATACCTACGTATTACTATTGTATAAGGAATTCCTTATGCAATGGTATTACGTATTAAGCTTAGCGCCTCTTCGCCCAAGTGGGCGTCAACCCAGGCCTCTGGCCCACTTGAAGACCAACATTCGTTTGGCTATCGCCAACATACCCAACGTATTGAACAGATTTGTTCAACATTTCCAAATCGATTAATGCAATTAATGCCTTGATAATTAATCAGAAAAGATAATTCAGGCAAATTTGAGTTTCATACAAATCTATTTAGTTCCTTTCAAAACTATTGAAATATTTATTTTGATTTTTCAGTTATTTCGAGAGTCAATCATCATTCTTCTCGTAATTCCACTTAGTTCCTATGGAAAGGACAGTTTGAATGACCTTATCTCACTGAAATGTCCTATAGCAGATTATCGAAAATACATTGAATGTGTGGAAGGAATGATATCTGCAGAACTACATGGAGCTCACAATACTTCTACAGGATTAGCAGAATCTTCTTCATTATGTACACCATGCGATTGTAAAAAATGTAAGAAAGATAATTTTGGCGGATTCTCTGGAAACAACTGCTGTTCAAAATGTTGTCCATTCAAACCTTGTGAAAACCGACATTGCTGTTTCAAAACCTGCCACTCAATCTGTAAAACAACTGATTGCAGATACTCATGCAGGCAATCATGTTTTAAATTCATTGAAAATATATCAAGGAAACGAATAATTTCGAAGCAAACTGTTTCCAACCGATTGAATAATGATGATGCACTGAATATTACTACTAAAATTGATTTATACAACTTGATCAATAATATGAACAATTTGGATATTCCTGTGAGGATGAATTCTACAAATGAAAATGAAATTATTGTTGAGCATGATAACCGCCAAAAAAATAATGTGAACGCAAGACAATCCAGCTGCTGCGATGGTCCTGGCATACTGAAGTGTAAATCTACTGCTAAATTTCCATTTATTACATGTTTGAATAAAACGTCATGTGCTTGTAGTAATAGTACTGAAAGTGTTTTCGGTGAAGTACTATGCGGGAACTCGAAGAATTGCGGAAGCTTCATGAATCCTTTCATGTCTAGATATGTTGATGATATTCTAGGAAATCGAAATTTACTCATTCTCAATGTTAATGACACAACATCATCAGTACCGTCATCATTTCTGCCAGTCAGATGGGTACAACCCTTTTCAAGCTCATATTCAGTGTCGTTAAATCCAAACATCCATACACCGTATCAGTTTCACTCACAGAATTTCCTGCCGTCAAATTTCCCAGTTTTGCCAATGTACATCAGTCCATCTCCTGTGATTTTTCCTTCTTACTATAATTCATATTTCAGGACACCATATCCCCCTTTTATGCCATTAGGTTATCAATCTCCTTCACCTTATATTTCATATCCGACTTATTTCCAGCCTTTTAATACTTCTCCATATACTTCATCTTACCGAAATTTTCATAATTTACTGAATAAACCATTTTAATAAATGAATTAATTATTATTAAGTAAGTCCAGAAATACAGGTGTTGAAATGCCATTCTCAGATTGTCATATTGTTATATTATATGCGATACGGTATTGATGAGAATTCGTTTGGATTAAACTCACAATTTTTAACATAAGAAAATCCGTAATAAAATAGATCAGGTATAGTCCGTTCACGAAAGGTTGAGCACATAGTAGGCGTTTCTTTATTTATCTGAAGTTGGTAGTATTTGCTGTCATAACATAAAATAAAGTCAACGTTGCCGAATGTACCCGGCCACGTCAGGCAAGCTTGCGAGTTGTCAGACAACTCTATGCAATATTGACAACATTGCGTATCAATCTGACAAGAAAATAAAGAACATAACCTAAAATTTCAATATACACAGTGGAATATGCCAAATTTCCATGGCCAACCGACGGCTCAACCTTTCGTGAATGGACTATACTAATCTTGGATATGGACTTTTCAGAAATCCCTTTTATTTTTATTATTAGATTTAATTGTAATTTCATTAACTGAATGTCTAGTTTCTTGTTCATACAATGTTAATGACAAATCTAATAGCAGTAATGAAATAAAATTTTTCTTCAGTTTAAATTCGTTAGTTTATGAATTTAATTTATTCTCATATTCTGCCCTTGTGACGAACACTCTTGAGTGAGAATATCCGGGAACTATTCTATCTTCCTTTCGTAGGGTTGATAAAATGCGCGAATTAGGAATATCTCTTTTTGTATCTTTTCTCGTAATATTTGTTGTAATTGCATGAATCATCAAGTTTTCGAACTAGTTAATTGGTCCATATAAAATAACTAATTAATGAAGAACACCCTGCAAACTACCGAGATGAAAGTGCTCAGAAAGAATTGCGAAATTGTGAGACATGGAAAACCAGGAACACGCCGACCGATGGGGAGACCGTCAAAAACGCTGTAGAGACTCATGGACTTCGATCTCACAGGAGGCATAATAATTATTTAGAAAATACAAGCCACAAGCTTAAAATATGAAGAAGAAGGGAAGAATCACAACACCCTGTATCTCGGAAACAATGTGTCAGAGACCCACAGTTCAAAGTAACTTTAGGTCATGGAACTTATAAGGATAAAGATTCCGAATATTGGGCATCTTATTCTGAAACACCTGTATATACCTATTTATAGTATTAAACATTATAGCATTGTTTAAGGAGAAGAAGTTATAGTTACTCAAAACCTGAATATAAAAATAAACGCCTGGACTTGCGTCGCGTAAACGCATTCTCAATGGAACATATTGAGTCTGCTATGTGATGTTATATTATTTTCTAACATCAATCAATCGATTGATGTCAATATTCAGGATCTTGAATGGGTTGCGCCAAATTCTCAAATATTTTATCTGAATGCTATGTAACTTTGAATAATAACAATTTTTGCCTTGACTTATCACGTACATTATCAATGTTATCGTTATTTTAAATTTTATTTTCGATTTGGGGACATCTTCCTCTTTTGAATTTTGAATGTTAAACACGTTGAATCTGTTTCTCGATATTTAAATAACAAAATTTTTCATTTTTCCATCAAGGTGAGTAGAGAAAATTTGTATGAAAACTTCAGAAGTATTATATTTTTAGTTGACTTCAAAAAGTAGTTCTAGACATTTCCTTGTTGAAAAGCATTTTTGGTATAAAGGATTTGTATAACGTATGAAACGAGGTAAACATCTTTTAAGAAAAAGGACAATGTTTATGAAATTTGGAGGTGAGTGCAATAACCCAAAATGCCTGTATCTACATTTTCGTGTTGATTATATACTTCCGGTTGAACCGGAAATTATCTCAAATTTTCAATTTATACGGGACCTGCTGTATATAATTGCAGATATGAAAGGTGTTGGAATTTAGAATTGGGTTTACCGTAAAAACATATGTATACACGAGGAAGTATCGCATGTTAATCAACTTCTTTTGAGTTTTTCACATAACCGAAAAAATCTGGTGCGACTTTTCCAAATCGATAAATTGGCTGTGGAGGATTCATAGTGTGGCCTGATCGCTCTCCGGATCTTAGCCCGTTAGATTTTTTCTTTGGGGTTATTTGATATCACGTGTTTACGTTAGACGGCCAACATGATTGCAAGAATTAAACGAAGAATTATTGATGAATGTGAACTAATACGTGGAGAGGTCTTGGAAAGAGTGGCTCAAGAAAATGTTAATAGGACTGCACATTGTCACGGAACGAACGGAGGTGATTTTGAACATTGGATTTAATTTAGGTTGAAACATTATTCTCTATTAGTCTGCAGTAAATAAATTTAGTTATTCTAGGAGTACCCAACAGTTATTCCTCGTTTTTATAGATTTTTTACACTAATCTCAGTAAGTATGTGAGCATTCGAAATACCAAGTTCCCTCAACATTTGCAAAGATATACAGGGGCTCCATATGAATTAAAACAGTCGAGGGTATTTCTGCTTAGACCAGAAGTATATAATCAACAAGAAATTGAACATCAGATGCATTTTGCGCCATTGCACTCACCCGAAAGATGTCAAAAGATTTCTATTTGAATCCATACATTACTACATCCTTAACCAGTATAATTTCATTATTAGGTACCAAATGATTTTCCGGAGTTTTCGAAACGTTGTAAAATGTAGATGATACTACTACCTTCCATTGAAGTATGCCAATATGAAAACATATAACTTGAAAATGCCATAAAAAATTCTTTGAAAATATTTTTATTTTGTTAATAAAAATTTACTGATTTTCTTAGTAAATCCGCAATAGTACAAGAACTAGTACATTGAAGTATAATAAATTAATGATTCACCACGCAAGGATATTAGCTACTAAACAACACCTACAGCATTTCTGTTAGTTACATAATTTGAGAGTTATTGCTGTTCGAACATGACCACTACGCGAGCGCCCCAAATTTTTTTTGTTGCTACATAGATAGTCGGGCTTGTGAACAGGTTGGGAAATATTGGTGTTGTAGTGGTGAGTGAGCAGGACAAAAACTTTTTTTTCAGTCACTACATGTAGGCATTATAAAGAAATTCCAATATGGGGCTACTCCAAAACTGAGGGGGTAAATTCCCCAATGTGGGTGTTTTTATCGATAAAATCAGGTATATTTGATGCCCTTAAATTGTCGCTAAGTCATGACCAAACACACTGTATAAAATATTATTTTTCCTTGCGTTCTCGTTCAGATATTCGAATGCAAATCATGGAGTGTTTTTGTGTGAATATTTGAAAAATAACCATGGCTTCAAAAACTAGTGGAAGTGAAACAATTCACAGCTGACATCCTTAGACAGTGTAAAATATTCTGAGCATCAAGAAAACATCATAATCATAAATATAAAGATCTCATTCCATTCTACCTGACGATTGGTGTGATACTCTTACTGGATACCATTCGTGATGTTACAAAGAATTAATTAGAGGTTGGTAGAGACAGTCGACACGCTCAAAGCCACAATAATTTTAGTCGGACAATCATGTTTTTCATTTTTCGCAGATTGTTTTTATGATTACATTTCACAAAAGAAGAGTATGAAATGTATGAATTTAGAAATTCGAAAGTATGGTCGATTTAGATTGCTGAAAAAACGCCGCGACTACAAAAATTTTCACAGAGAAGAAATGTGGTAGACTCTACTCTAGCTAATTAAGCTATTTAGAAAGTAAGAAAACTAATAATTTGCAATTTTTCCCACCGGCTCCAAGGCCATGATATTCGTTACAAAAATTTAAATATTTTTGGGGGGGGTGATTCTGTAGTTAATCAATTTGATTTCATAAATATCAGAAAGTCTAGACTTAAAAAGTTCGTTAATTGTCACCTGGTAACAGAATAAAATCGGTTGGAAACTGTTCACCAAAGATTATAGAGTATAACATACAGGGTGTCTACTTTCAAAGTAGCCAAACTTCAGGCTGGATTTTCGAGTGATTTGCAACAAAAATGTCACATAACACATGGTCGAAATATTGACAGTTGTTCTTCAATTTAACATCTATTTAGCCTTTTCGTTTTGAGATATTTCGTGCTCCTGAGTAACTCAAAAGCTCGAAATACGGTTTGCCATTGGCTGCGCACAAGCACTGGAACAGCTCAGGAGCACGAAATATCTCAAAACGAATACTGTAATTGATTTCACGAAATATTTCGAATTTCATTATTGATGATCAGTTTTCCTTGTAGTCCCAACAAATTTGACCACATATCAGAAAGTGCAATAAATTTGCTACAAGATATGAGAGTCTAGCTCTTTTGCGTTCGTGGTAACGAGATGAATATCACGATTCTAAAGTTAACAAAATTAGTGTTATTTGTCCAATGGTTTCGTCGATGAAATATTAATAATTATGCAAACCTTTTTTTCTCAGTAAAAATACCTCATTCAGTGTACTTTCGAATGACATATCAACTTCTGTGCTAGCTGATGCTCATCCTCCGCCATAATATCATGGCTAACACGATAACAACGAAAAAGTCCAAAAATCCCGTACCTTAATATACTCTTCATAATCGAATTTTAATGTTATTTCATGAAAATCATCAATTTATCTTGAATAAAAATAATAACGGAAAAATGAACCTCCTTATACAATACATTTAACACATTGTTTTTGTACTGAACCTACAGCACTGCGAAGTTCATAGCGTTTGTGACGCATTTCTGCACAACTCAAGTTTATTTTATCGATGAGATCTTTCCGAGTCTGAAAGCTAATTAGATATACTTCCTTTTTCAAAGTATTCTAGACATAAAAATCTAAAGGCGCAAGGTCGAGCTCCTCAGTGTTTAGCCTGGTTATCTGAGCTTCGACGTGAAGCCAGAGACAATCCCCAATTCTCCTATTTTCTCCCTCGCTGTCGCAGAAAATAAAGTGAAGTTGGTTTATTTCAACTACAAAAGAGGAGATTCTGACAACCAGAAACCAAAAGGAGGGGGTCAGGGTAAGTTTTGTTGATATTCTCTGATTGGTGGAATAACTGTCGCGAGCTTCACGTCGAAGCTCTGAGAACCAGGCTTTTATCTGACCGTAGGGGCGTTCGGCATCGACATCGGACTGGCCGGAAGGGTATTTTCAGTTGAAACTTTTTTAACTTTCATAATTTCATCATATTCATTAACTCTGATGTGTTTTCTTGAAAAAGGTGCCTAACCATTATCAAGTGAAAATAAACTCAAAACAAAAGTGAACATTGAGTACTTAGTGAAAAAAGAGAAAACTTCAAATCTATTTTTCCAGAAATGGTGCATCTGGGCGTTATTATACAAGAGCATCTTTTTTCAAGACAAACATCAGAGTTTATGAATATGATGTAAATCTCGCGAAATAATGAAAGTTGAAAAAGTTTCAACTAAAAAAACCCTTCGCCCCCCCCCAAATAATACAATTGTGTTTGACATGAAAGAAATGCACTCAATCTAATCGATGCGTATTTTTGATATTAGCCAATGTGTAAACTTTCAGCACTTTATGTATCTCCGTTTTGCGAATATGTGGCAAAAAGTGTGGACAGGTCGTCATCTTCAAGGGCACTAGCTCCTTAACGAAGCAATTTTGCCAGTGGCGCTTGTGACAGAATAAAGTGATGAGGCACATCAAAAAAATATTAATCTTATAAACTCTTTTTTGTCAGCTGCATACTTATCATTATGAAAAATCCTTCGGTATTTATGCTCCAATGATTCTATAGCGTTTTATTGGGTGGTAATTGCCCTGAGATAAGTTTTTCAACTCGCTTCAACCAGTTTTCACTAAACCCTATCGGAATAACACTGCCAAAAAATAATTTGATTAGAGTTACACTGCCAGTAGGCCAGTAGTACTCTCATTTTGAAACCTCCGATTCGATTTCCTACCGCACCTATAGTCAAGATTTGGAATAGGTTGTATAACTTCTTCAATGTACATATTTTATACTCATAGAAATGACTCAAAAACTGTTTCTGTTTTATTGAAAACTCTGCAATATCACGAGTACTGCACAAACCCAAAAACCCAAACCAGAGTGAAATTTCACTATCTTCCGCTTCACGATTAACCCAAATATGTGCAGTTCAGTTTGCCGATGAAACGAAACGAAACGATCACGGATCAAGGGTACATAGTCCGGTCAATCCAGACCAAAAAATTAGGGTGAAGTTACATAAAATCCCAACAAGCTGAAAATCGGTAAAATTGTTCAAAACATAATAATAAATAATATATAAAAGTTCCCAATCATTCCCGTGGATGGACAAAAATTTATTCAAGTTCAGAGGTCGAAAAATGAGTTTTTCGCGATTTTCAGCAAAACGGTGAGTTTCATCAAGAAAGTAATTTAGACAAAAATGTAGATGTTAAAATTATCTTCAAAAAATGTATCAATACTTTTTTTCCTACGAGGCACCGTTTCTGAGATGAAACGCTTCAAATATTCGAAAAGTTGTTACTGAGGCTAGCCTCAAATTCACCTTAGAAGCCGCAACGCAATAGATAAACAACGCGCGGAGGTTCATGATCTCGTCACGTCGATGTGAATAACGCGCTAGACAAGGAAGCGCGTGAGGCAAGCCTTACCTCACCCTTTACGCCTTGAAGAGGAAGTGAGATGAATGTACAAAAATCGGACCTACAACCTGTTAATTGTAACGTTACGGTCCGATTTTTGTGCATTCATCGTAACGTCATAACGTGTAATGTTACAGACGTCTGTAGCTGTACCCGGCTTGAGATTGAGCTCGGATATTATGGAAGACGAGTGCAGTATCGTACAAAAAATTGAGAAGAACATAATGGGATGATGAAATTGATTAATAAAATATTGGATTAATTCGCTTGATATTATTTGTGATTTCCGTAATTCATTTGGTGAGGAACTGCCTCACCTGCCTCATAGGACAAGCCGCCACTGAATTTTGCATTATATGATTTGGGTCGAATCTGTCTAAAATACGATCTATAATGTCCACTAGAAGTTTGTCGGTCTAATTACGGGACACCCTGTATATTTTTTTGTTTTATGTTGAGTTTCTGATCAGACAACCGATAGATTGAAAAATTCTAATACTTATCAACACTTTTATTCTTCTGTTTTCATTTATTCATAAAAACCTAATTAATTCATTAAAATTTTCGATAAACTATCGTGCTTATGAATGGGCAGGAGGAGATATTGGTTTCTCGTTTCTTTTCGTGTTATTAATTAAATGATTAGGATTTGGGACTGGAACCCCCCCCCCCCAAAGATTAACTTCTTCGTTATTTCTTTCTTCTTTATTTTTTTGTAACTTTCGTATTTGTTGTATCATCAAGAATTGTTCAGTTCAGCCCCCCGAGTCGCATGAGACCACAGTTCACTCGTAATTTTAAAATTACCGACATTTAGATGAAACTATATTAAGCTGTTCCTTTGAGAACTTTTTTGGTAATTCGGAAATTGTCTGAATGAATTCTGTGTCGTAGGTACTTGACCATAAAATATTTTTTTTTCCAGATGAAAAATATAATTTTTTTCGGATTATCTGCCCTGTTGATAATCAATCTCTTAGCTATGTGGAATCAAACTGTACCACGGATTGCGATAGTGATTGCAACTCTTCCGATTGTTCAACTGGATGTAGAACAAACTGCCAAACTCCATGTCGCAGAAGGTGTAACAGGGTTCAGATTGTCGAAGTAATTGCGATGTCAAAGAAGTCATCGAACCAGAACCACAAAAACAAAAGAAACAATAATTGTACCACCCAGGGATTCAGGTCTAAAACCAGCAACATAAACGATGTGAAAAATGATTACGATGTGAATATAAATCCTAATATTACATTGACTAATCATATCACCAATATGAACAATATTAGTGTACCAATAAATGTAACATCAGTTAATGTGAATACCATACGTGTGAGTACATCTGACGCAAGAAGTACTCAAACAAATATTACTGCTAGAGGAGGCGAAAACTGTTCCAGTAAGAATCCAACTCCAGATTGTGCTGGAAATCGAAGGCAGATAGTAATATTACCATATCCCCAGTATCGTTCCCAACAAATAGTTACACCATCACCACAACCAAGAGTAATTGTACAGCCTATCGTTCGACAACCGATAATTGTTCAAGCTCCACAACCACCTACGCCACCGCCACAAAGAGTTCCTATTATAATTCCTACTCCCGTTTTACAGCCAAACCCTGTTCCTGTTCAACCACAACCAACAGTTGTCCAACCTGTGCCACAGTATTATTGGTTTTCACAACAGTACATTAGGCAACCACAACAAACTATCATTTCACAACCACAGCAACAAGTGTTATACCAAACACAACCTCAACCTTGTGGTGCCGCAGGAGGTCAATGTGGTCAATACTGTCTAAATCAACCATGTTCTCAAAATCAACAGATCATTCCTATAAACTATCCAATTCCTACAAACTATCCAATTCCTACAACATCTTGTCAAACAGGAGACTGTGCAAGTAGAATGTTGTATGCCTTGACAACTCCTTTGGTTTCAAATCAAATGTCCCAATACAGAGGAATCAATCCGTATCTGTCAGGCGATAGTTTTGCACAGTATGGTGCAATGAACACATTCGATTGGAGGAATGGACTATCTCAGATTGGCTCTCAAAGTTCTTATGATTCAAGAAATGGAATTGCCCAGATGAAAGCTCCAAATACTTATGATTCAAGAAGTGGACTATCACAACTCACTAATATAAACAATGGTTTAATGGGTCAAATCCCTGTAGGAGTTGATTCATATTTCATACCAGATCAATTTTCGAATTATCAGATACAGGGTGGAAATTCTACCCAAGTTCGAAAAAATTCATTATAATTTGAGTTGATAACCTTCGTATGTAAGAAACATATTTTTTTCCTATTAAGTTTGGTGATGAGTCTATAAAGATGGGATTATTGTATAAGATGTGAATCGATTTACTATTGAATTTATTAAAAAACTTTATGTGTTAATAAATCGATAAATTGTTTCTGAAACAATTAAGAGACTCAACATCTTGTATTTTTCTGTACAAATATATCCAAAGTCCCATCCCCGCCCCAAAGAAGTTCACTATTGAATGTTATGTTATCCAATGACTTAGTAATAAAGTAAGGCCAAAGTTGCTCATATTTATGAAAAGGTTTGATAGACGATAAACAAAAATCGTTTTGCTTTTTTGGGTTTCCAAAAAAATTTTTTGCAATTCGGTCACTGCAGCCAAGTGTAACAATTTAAGCCCACATTGAAAAATTGCAAAATACATTCTTGCAACAGAAATTCTATTGAGGTATGTTGAAGCAAAACTCAAAATAAAATTCGAAAGAGTTTATCTTATTTTTCAGCTTAGGTACATAAAAGCTAATTCTGATGAAAATAATAATTGTTATGAGCATTACTGGTATAAAAACAAATAGTAAACAACTGACACATTTTCTATTTCAAATTTATATGAAGAATATTCAGTCCTTGGAACTATAAAAAAATCATTATTCTTACAGTAGAATTAATTTGCTTGATGTGTTGATCTGCTTTTCATTTCAATATTGAATTTTTGTCATTTTCAGTATTATTAATCCTTTTCTCGTCAACATTTTTGATGAATTAAATGAAAAGTTTTTGTTCTTTTTAATATTTCTATTGTGCATTTTCCATGGAATTGTACACCATATTCGATATCACTTTCAGATGAAATCATAAGAATATGGTTTCTTGCAATTTCATCATAAGTAAAAAATTCAATCAAACATTTTTCCATGAATATCAATATTTTCTCATTCTGAATCATATATAAAAACTAAACAGTTAACAAAATCAATAAATACATACAAGATTCAAGATGTAAGTGAAACAGGAAAACATTCTAAATTTTTCAAATTCAATAAACACACTTGTAGTGTTGAAGCGAATTCTGGAATTGATATCAATCGTACATGTTGTCCCTGAAGACCTGAAAAAAAATATCCCATGTGTATCAGTTGCTAATAGATCATAATGAAAACTTATTTTTGCCATAAGTTAGGGATGTTTTTGACATGGATAAATCCATGAATGGTGAAACCAGAAAGAAAATCAGATTAAAAAATTTTATTTGGCAACAAGACCACCAAATATTCAAGGCTTTCTCTTTGACCGTTGACTGAAAAATCACTTAAATTCCCACAGAATTGACCAATAAGAATGCTGCATCATTGAATTGGCATCAGTTGAGAAGCGATTTATTATCAGATAGAAAGCACCAATAATTGTTCAACAGAGGATGGTAGTTTGATCCAAAAAGTTAACAAGCTTTCATAGCAACTATTTATGTATCCCCTTCATTTTTTTATTGAAAGCCTTAAATGATTATTGGAAATGGTGGGAAAAAATTCCAAAATAAAATATCAAAAAGTTGAATAGTGAGAAGGCCAAATAATGTGAAAGAGATAATTAAATTAAATTTCCCACTGTAACTCAACTCCATGGGACAATTCGAATTAACAGAAGTGTTAAAAGATTATGTGATACCAATGTCCACCAATTATCTGACCGCTTCATAAAAAAGCCTAAAAAGCTGGGATTAATACAACTATTTTTTATATGAGTACAACAAAATCTTTCAAAAATTTAACTGTTCTGCAGTCCTGATGCAGATAAAAACATTATCAGAGACTTCAACTTACTCAACTACCAACAGTAAGCAAAAAAACTTCCGAAAGGAACAACTTTAAACGGAAAATTTTCAAGTTAGGTTCAATATTTAAATAAGCAAGCAAAAAAGGAAAGTGATTTTTAGCATTTTTGACAATTTTCAGACTAATGAGACATCTCTATTGTTGACACACAATTTGTATTTTCTTTCACTGAACTACACATATTAATTATATTCCAGATAATTTCATATCAACTGATTGATGGCACTAATAAGGCGTTTTCGGAAACTTACTCAGGGTTACTCGATCCATTGGGTCACGTGACGGATCTACTCGGAACACGGACCCGGGTCCTAAGTTTACGAACACATCAGGTTTGGGATTTGAAGTGACAGTCGTATCAATAACATAACCAAATACAGGGTTTTCCTTTTAAGTTGGCCTATTAGACGTTTTAGGAGAACTAGTGAATATTTCGTTCTGAAATTTTAGGTGCAGCCTTGAGGGTGAAGGAACTCTTCGACCAAAATATTTTCAAGTCGACAGTGTTGCCACGTCTATCTCAAACGCATACTACTTTCTCATTTCAAATGGAACTACCTATATTTTCATTTATGTATCGATTCAATACCAAATTTGCAGTATAACCCATTAAAAAAATTTCTCTGCTATGCACTGTTGCCAAGTTATTCACAAATTCCTGGAAATTTCGACATTTGCATTGCCAGTTGGAAATGCAATACCCCGATTATTTTTTATGCGAACGGAACCAATCTTAGAGGTCTCATAGTAAAGACTCCATGCATTCATGTGGTATATTCAGTATTTTGATACATCGTAAGGTTTTTCGGAGATATTGCTGCAAAAATGCGAAACTCAAAATTGAAATATTTCGAGATTTTCAAATGGCAACCCCATATTTATTTTACAGCATTCGATTCAGAATGAAAAATGAATGGCAGTCTCTTTTTACACTAATTATTTATTTTGGATAGTTTTCGAATGAGATGAAAAATACTGAAATTTTTCAGTATTTATAGTTGCATGATCTATGGTTCTTCTTCTTCTTTCTCAAATAGACTGATCTACAATCAGCATGCCCCTGACTGAAGTCATCTGAATATGGGCTCAGCCTCAATAGACTATGTACCCAATCTCTGTAGTAGGTAGTGCGATCTATGGTTCTGTTTACGATGAAATGGTTCTATGATTATGGCGTGAATCTTTGAAGTAGATTCTATGGTTGAAATCATAAAAAGTATTCGATGATCGTGAATGTCATAGAAAAAGTTTACCCATATTATTCGAACACGATTCGGGTTGTTCCACAATTCACGGGAAATGCCAAGAAATTATTGAAAGGACCTGTAGGACCTTTAACAATCGTTATTCACATTTAGCATGAATGATCGGAAAGAAATTCCAAAAATTGTTTAGGCTTTCTGTAATTCTGGCCCTATGTTCATGACCTCAACAATAGGATTCATTCCGATAATTCACTTTATAATCACACAGCATTAATATATATTAATAATATATTCAGCTATAAATGCTGAAAAATTTCATCTCATTTGAAAACTGTCCAAAATAAATAATTAGTGAACATAAGGCCAGGATTACAGAAAGCCTAAACAATTTTCGGAATTTCTTTCAAGTCATTCTTGCTAAATGTGAATAACTATTTTGAAAGAGGTCCTACATGGTCCTACATGGGTAAACTTTTTTCTATGACATTCACGATCATCGAATACATTTTATGATTTCAACCATAGAATCTACTTCAAAGATTCACGCCATAATCATAGAACCATTTCATCGTAAACAGAACCATAGATCATGCAACTATAAATACTGAAAAATTTCAGTATTTTTCATCTCATTCGAAAACTATCCAAAATAAATAATTAGTGTAAAAGGAGACTGCCATTCATTTTTCATTTCGAATCGAATGCTGTAAAATAAATATGGGGTTGCCATTTGAAAATCTCGAAATATTTCAATTTTGAGTTTCGCATTTTTGCAGCAATATCTCCGAAAAACCTTACGATGTATCAAAATACTGAATATACCACATGAATGCATGGAGTCTTTACTATGAGACCTCTAAGTTTTGTTCCGTTCCATAAAAAATAATCGAGATATTGCGTTTCCAAACTGGCAATGCAAATGTCGAAATTTCCAGGAATTTGTGAATAACTTGGCAACAGTGCATAGCAGAGAAATTTTTTTAAGTGGGTTATACTGCAAATTTGGTATTGAATCGATACATAAATGAAAATATAGGTAGTTCCATTTGAAATAAGAAAGTAGATATGCGTTTGAGATAGACGTGGCAACACTGTCGACTTGAAAATATTTTAGGCGAAGAGTTCCTTCACCCTCAAGGCTGCACCTAAAATTTCAGAACGAAATATTCACTAGTTCTCCTAAAACGTCTAATAGGCCAACTTAAAAGGAAAACCCTGTATTTTATGGATTTACTTTTTCAATCCCAGTTTATTTTCGGATTGTTTCTAGCTTTGCTTGCATTTATTGGCTTTTGTAAAATATTTCTAATAATTTCTGGTGTGCCCTTTCATGTTTATGTTATTTTTGAGTACCTATGTTAAAGAAGTTAGAGAATTTATTTTTTCGGTTCCAGGTCATTTATTATTATTATTATTATTATTATGTTAAAGAAATGAAGAAGGCTGTAGCTTAGCGCAGACAGATCTGCATACAAAGTTATGAAGAAGATGTTTCACTTTATTCTCTCGGCGCATGAAACTACACTTTTTACACTGAGCCAAATTCCCTTCTCTTTCCATAATTTTTAGGAAGAGAATATATGAATTTACTAAGAAAATAGTAGAAGACATATTCCCGCCTTTTTCAAATACAAAATTTAACTGCAGTGCGCATGCGGTGACTCTACAACCCTGCTCTCAAGTAGGGTTACAATAGATCAACCTGAGTCAGTGATCGAGTTTATAGCACCATACTTTCCGAACTCGGATTGGATGTTCGGGTTAGGTAAACGAACGCGAAGGTTAGAGATCGAGTTAACCCAAGTAAGTATTCGAAAACGCCTATGGACAAAAAAATATAACTTACCATGAACTACTTTTGTTCCAAAATTTGCCTGATTTCCTGTGAAAAATATGTGCGGGCAATCATCAAGAATGAATGGATCCTCCTCATAGAAAGGAAAGCAACCCAATGTATCTGGAGCAGTTGGTGCCAAATGGGACCATTTCAAACAGCTTTCCAATGCATCTAAAGGATCTTTTATTTCAGAAAACCTCAAAATGTCCCTAATAGGCTGACCTGATGTGCCTAATAATTGCAAGCCATTTAAGGAACATTTATAAGGGTTTGTTACTTGATTCAGTGACTTATACCTTGAAGATTTAGGGAACATACAATGGTGTAGAGGCTGTTGGGGTAATATATGATTTGAAGGGTCATTCTCACCAGGCATAATATCCACATCAATAATTTGACATAAATCAAGCAAAAGCTCATCTAAGATTTTCACAGCATCAATAGTATCAGCTGATTCTTGAATTCTTGACGTCATGGATATGGTTGGCTTTGCTTTTTCAGGAATTATCCTTACACTATTTCCAGCTATAACTATTCGGCATATGTCTTTGGAGTTGATTACTTCATCTAACTGTATCAATCCAGATAGCCAATGAGTTAGAATTTGTAATAAAATGTTAGTCTTCTGCAAATTTATCAGATCTAGGCCACTTAAAAACAATATGTAAACATCATGTTCAAAAATGGGACGTTCTACTTGAGTATGCAAATTTATGAAATGTAATCATCAACATCAAATTTTCCTTTTCCAATGTCCACTCCTAATAATGCACAAGTTATACCAGTAACAAGATTTTCTCCTTTCAACTTTCCTGAAATGATAGACAACATAATAAATATAGAGACAACCAAAGAAAATGTGATCCTACCTAAGATTTGGTACCTTTGTAACTCGTCTTCAATTAACAAAACATCGGAATCATCAGTGAAATTAGTAAGAATTGGTTGTGGAACTAGTTGATTAGCCTCTGATAGTTGTTTAATGATTGATGGTTTCAGTTTTTGGTCTTTAAATAAGGTGCCAATTACTATACATTTATCACAGTCGGTTTCTGAAAGTTTATGCAATTTCACGATTGGATATTGTTTTCCCCATTTTTCTACAGACTTTTCGGCTAGGACATTTCTCATGTTTTCAAGACGGGTCATATAAATACTACAATATTGCTTCGAGTAATTTCTTGTGGAAATTATGAACTTTTTAGAATGGTTTTTATATTTTATAGCAGTTCTTTCTGAGAATCGATGTTCCTTCTCCACTGGCATATTGGTAGTATCAATTTTCAACGAATCACTGAAGACTATTTCACTTGAATCTTTTTGAATTTTAGCAGAATTATATACTAATGTTTATTATTTGTTATCAAATGTATCGGTAACTTTTTTAAGGTTAATTTTATGCCAGGCGGGAAGCCACCTGATCTACCTTCGTTAGAACTACCGTTCATACACCTGAAAATGGTACTTGGTTCCATTTTGTTTTCAGGATGGCAACATTGAATGTCAACAAACAACCAACCTCAAAAACAGATGCTTTGTCAGCATCAGCTGTATTCTGTTTGTCAATGATTTTAAATTATTATAAAATAGGTATTTAGATTCCTGTCTCACCATTATTAGAAGAGTTTTCACTGAAAGAACAATCACCAAGTTCTTTCCAAATTTAGTGAACAGCATTCTCAAGAGAAGACCCTTATTTTCTTTGAATTTCAGGTGAGAAAATTAGCAAATAATCGCTTATAATTTCAAAATAATTCAACTGAAGATCAATTTTTTCGACAGAATGAGTGATATTTTGGACAAGAGTCTTTATACCTTACCTCCTGATCAACCAATCGTGGGATTGGAAGTAAAATCTGCTTTTAATGGGTTGACCGATAAGGAAAAAAATTATGCCCACTTTATGAGCAAAGCGTCTTGGACTGGAGGTTTAGTTACTATGATTCAAACCAGTGTGGAATCTGGACCAATCTTTGTTATACTACATAAATTATTTTCTAAACAGAGTTGTAAAGAATTCAAAGAAGCTTGTCTTACAAAAGGTATTCCCGAGGAAGATGTTACTGCCTTATTTGTATATGCTTGTGGAGTTTTTGCAAATGCTGGCAATTACAAAGTAAGTTAATTATTTTCATGAAAAGCAATCTAATTAAATATTTAATTAGGAATGATACCATAAGCACTATAATCTCTATAATATTAAATGACAATTAATAAGATTTAGATGATTTCAAATCGTTCTTTAAAATTCATTTATCTAAATATATTAGCATGAGAGCTCTACCTCCTTTCAAAGCGATATTATCATATCGTCATAGATATTATACATAATATATGTATTTTTCTACTGAATATAATGTAAAAAATAGCACATTTCAATTTGAGTTACCCTATACAATAGGTGTTATTTTGAAATGGAAACAGGTTTTTAGTAGAAAAATCACAGAAAGTCTTGACATGAAGTCAAAAGCTTTTTGCGTGCTCATTTATTTTGGGAAAATGATCTTTCAAATTTTAATATCCTGAAAGCTTTTGACTACATTCTACTCATTTCTGTAAAATCTCGCCGTAGCCCGGGCGTGATCACAATGACTTCCAGAAAGAAAGACTTTAAAACTTCAAATGGAAACAAATAGAATAAGAGCAATTCTCAGGTGATTCGAATTTGATTGATCGGATATGATCAATCTGCGCAAATGTTGCTTACCCCATACCAGGGTTTTTTTTCAATTTTTTTCTCATCAAATTTTACCATCCTGTCTTCTCTCATTGACAATGATAGGTTATCATTTTATGCACTTGTACCAAACATAGAATATAAAAAATTTACTTTCACATTTTTCATGAAAAGACGTTTTCACTAACATTATCACTTTCCCTATTCAAATTCAGAACTTGCATAATGATGAAATGATGCATTGATGGTTTTCATGTGGAGGACAAAATGTCGACTTCGGGCTAATTTTTCTATCAGAAAAAATCTTTATTTTCCTTTCAATATGGCATATTGAATGTGGATCACAACTCTCCATTCATTGAAACATTGCTATACTCCTGACCCTTATCTTTGCTCCTGACTATCTAACTTAGTGGATGCAATATCGAATTTAAATCTATTATGGCTGCAAATTACAAAATTGACTACCGACAACTTCAATTAATAAAACATCTCTAACAACTCTAAATAATTCAATTAAATAGTTTTTCATGAATATTACATATTTTTCTTATTCGCAAAGAATAATATGCATTACAGCATTAATGCAAAGTTTTATGGTATTTTGACATTAGGATTAATTAAATAATTTGAAAAATTTACTGACTGTCAGTTGTAAAAAAGCTCAATAGTTATTTAATCAACTAGGTTATTAAAGACAGCAATTAATGGTCAAGATAGGTCGAGACCATTAGTTGCTAGATTAATAACCGAGTTGATTACAAGATTTTTCCGACAATCTCAACATAAATTGTATATAAATTCTTGATTAAAATACGTTCTCATTTTGCACAAGACATACATTTGACATAATGGAATTTCTATGTTGCAGTAGAGTTTTGACATTTCTCGTAGTGTTTCTGAATACTTTGTGTACGGTTGCCATGAGGATTACACATTAAAATAACATGAAATGAGCATTAAAATGGGTCGTTGATGATCAATTCGAGTAACTAACTCAGATCAATGAAAAACATGTTTTTTATTGATGTAAGGGAACTAACAAAGTTAAATGTCTTTTGGAGAGCTCGTATTTATATGGATTATTTTGCATCTATTTTGGAAAAAACTCAAATAATTATTGAAATCTACTTCACAAGGAATTTTGCTCAGAAGTTCATAGCATTCTGATTGCTTCTTAAAAAGTAAATAAATTTTATATAACTTAGGTGAATTCAAAATTAAATCAGAATTTTATGAAAATCTTACCGACTGAATTTAATTGTCCTTGAATAATTCTCTAAGATTCAAGAAAACATTGTAAATCAATGGTTCTGATTGTTTTAATTATTCACGCCTATCTACTAAAAATATTTATTGTTTTGTGTTAATACTTTAACACCTTAGAATTTTTTTTTTAAGAAAATCATTTATTTGCACAAAAATCCAAAGAATCTATCCAATTTCATATCTAAACTAAGTATGATTACAGAAGGTATCATTGTGGACGTGTGATATGGGTTATTCATTATCTTACTTTGCAAATGCAGAGGACTGTCCAAATAAAAACATGTTTTCAAGTTTTATATCAACAGTGATATTCTTGTATCTTCTATGATATCAAAATAAACCGCAATAAATAATATCTGCATTTCTAGTTTTCTGCTATATGTCTTTATACTCAATCCACAGTATTGAAAATCAATATTAATCCAATACTTTAATATAGGTTATCTCTTAAGATTTAAGTCTTTTTCTAGATGGTCAGTGGAACTCGTCTAAAAGGCCCGTTTCCACAGTGCGAGGCTGCTCGCTGCGAATGCCTCGTGGCGCATGTTCGGCTTGTCCTCGGACTGTGAATGCCGGGGTTGCTCGCTGTGAGGCGTTCGCGTCGCACAATTAGAGTCGAGCAACCCTGGTATCCACAGTCCGAGGCCAAGCCGAACATGCGCCACGAAGCATTCGCAGCGAGCAGCCTCACATCTTGGATACGGGCCTTTAAGAGATTCATTCATTACTTGGTAAATTTTTGAATTTCGGTGACCAGCAGATATTGACCAGATTTTAGTGTCATTGTATTCATTGAGTCTTTCTGAACAACATCAGTGAAACCAATAGGTGGCTGTCTGTCTTAGTTTAGAAGATATGGGACCCCAAAGTTCCAAAAATGTTTCATCTTCACGTCACTTTTTTCACTTTAAAAACACAGATTTACTGCTTCAATTCAATCTATAAATCACCTTCGAACATTCAAATATAGTTCGTTCACGAAAGGTTGAGCCGTCGGTTGTTCATGGAAATTTGGCATATTGCACCGTGTATATTAAAATTTTAGGTTATGTTGTTTATTTTCTTATAATATTGATACGCAATGTTATCAATATTGCATAGAGTTCTCTGATAACTCGCAAGTACGTCAGACGAGGCTATTTACATTCGGCAACGTTGACTTTATTTTACGTTATGACAGCTAATACTGCCAACTTCAGATAACCAAACAAAGATAAACAAACGCCTACTATGCGCTCAAACTTTCGCGAACGGATCATAACTATTCGATTAGTTTTATTTCCGGTATATTCAATAATTAATGCAAAAACATCGAAATTCTAGAGGTTCCGCATATCTACAAATTCGAAGGAAAGCCCGCCGTTTTTAATGGTAACCTAATTTTTCTCGAAAAGGCTGAATATGTTTTTATTCTGTTGACGGTATTTGGTACGAATCAATGTTGACTTAAGATGTGCGTGAAAGTCGGAGAAAAAAATTAAGACGCCAGGCGTCGCGGCGCTATCAAACATTTTTTCTCCAGGAACATACTTTTTTTTGTTGTATCATTAGAAAGATGCCCACAAGAGGTTTCAGATCAATACTAGACTACCTGATCCAGCGACAAAATTCTAGGTTGAAAACTAATGACGTAAGGGCATATCGTGGTGCGGAATGCGGATCTGATCACTACTTAGTGATAGCCAAAATAGTAGTGAATTTCAGAAAGACCAGTTCCTCGAAGTTAGAGAACAAAGATGAATATAAGAATCTTGAAACAAAAAGGTATAAGCTCGGGAGTCTTAAGCATAAGTCGACACAATTCCTTTATAAGCTCAGATTAGCAGGGAAACTCCAAGTAATAAATGAGAATATCGATGTCGACACCAAGTATCAATTATTGAACAACTGCATACATCAAGCAGCAAGTGATGCTTTAGGATATGAGGAGATTTTGGATAGCCAACACCAGCAGCCAAAATGGTGGTCAGAAGAAATCAAGACACTAGTTGAAAATAAAAAGAAAGCGTATCAGAGGTGGATGCTTACAAATGACCCGCAAGATCGAAATACGTATAGGCAATACAACAGGACAGTTAAAAATATGGTCGCGAAGAAAATGAATGAGATGTGGGAAGATAAATGTGAGGAAATCGAAAGATGTATTGGTGGAACAAGAGTGTCACAAGCGTGGAAAGCTATAAGGAACATCAGGAGCGAGAGAAGAGAAACTGGAGGCAGCAACTTAATTGGAATAGAAGAATGGCGAGAATATTATAGAACACTGTTAACCGAAAATAGAATGCAATTCAGTGAGCCAATAAGAGAAGTGGATCTGGATGAGGAGGTAGAAACAGAAGGAATAAGTTCAAAAGAGATCAAGGAAGCACTGAAAGATATGAAAAGTGGTAGAGCTCTAGTACATGGAAACATTCCGATCGAATTGCTCCAACACGGACCAGATAGTTTGCTTGAGATATTAGCGGATATTTTCAACGCTTATTTGCTGAAAGGAGTGAATATTCCGTCAGATTGGAATTTGGGATATATCAGCTCAATATATAAAAAGGGAGGTAAAAAGGAGTGTAGCAATTATCGAGGAATAAGTGTGGGCTGTTCGATTGGAAGGTTATACAGCAGAATATTGAAGAGAAGGATTGAGTCTGAATTTGAAGAAATAGAAGAACAAAGCGGCTTCCGCGCAGGACGATCTTGCCTTGACAATTTGTTTACACTTCAGCAAATAATAGAAAAGAGGAAAGCCCGGAATTTGTCCACATATCTCGTATTTATAGATCTCGAAAAAGCCTACGATACAGTTCCCTTGATTAAATTGTTTGAAAGTCTAACGAAGATTGGCCTGAGAGGAGTGTATATTCGTGCAATACAGAACATTTATAGAAACCTACAGAGCGCCGTTAAGATGGGAAGAAGGATATCAAGATCATTCAAAGTTACAAAGGGCCTCAAGCAGGGTTGTTGTCTCTCGCCAACTCTGTTCAAAATTTACATTCAAGAAGCCTTAGAAAATTGGAGAAGAAAGTGTTCCAAAATGGGAATAGAGATCGATGAATCCTGCTTAACAACCTTATTCTTTGCAGATGACCAGGTGGTTATTGCAAACTGTGAAGAAGACATCGACTATATGCTAAGAAAACTGAAGGAAGAATACGAAAAATGGGGGCTGAACATATACATGAAGAAAACGGAGTACTTGCATATAGGAGGAGAACAAGAAGAAGAAGACCCCAGCTTACAACTGCGAGAGATAAGAGCGTGTAAAAAATACAAATACATACTTGGGAAGCATCATATCAAGAGAGGGAACATCAGATGAGGACATAGCATATAGGGTTCAACAAGGGAAGAAATGCTTGCGAATATTAAATTCTCTACTTTGGTCTAATCAGATAATGTTGAATACAAAGATGACAATATACAGAGCGATTGTAGAACCCATAATGACTTATGGATCGGAGTGCTGGCAATTATCCGTGAAGAACAAGAAGCGCATCGATACTGTGGAGATAGACTTTCTTAGAAGAGCAAATAAGGTGTCTAGATTAGAACATATTTCAAATGCAGAGATAAGAAGAAGGTCAAAAAGAATTCACACCACTGCTGAAAGAATAGAAACGAGACAGCTTATATGGTATGGACACGTATGAGGATGGACAACACGAGATGGCCAAAGAAAGCTCTTAATTATGCACCAATTAATAAAAGAAAGAAAGGAAGACCAGCAATAACATGGATAAAAGGCATAGAAAATACAATGAGAGACAGAGCCATTGATGAGGATGAGTGGAGAAATAGAAAAGGATGGCGATCGAAATGCGGGATGCGGCAGAAGCCGTAGGACCCCCGCTTGTATATAGAAAGATAATTCAATTCTGAATGTTTCTCCCGTTAATTCTACAGGGTGTCTGGTGAGGAATGGGACAACGTTTAGGTGGTGATGAGGGATGTCTCAAGGAGTGAAAAAATGCCATTTGAAATCATCTGAGGTACATGGTTCCTGATATACAGGGGGTTTTCGAAAAAATTAGGAAATTTCAAATGGCCATAATTCAGGAAATAAAAGAGCTAATCCGATGATTTTTCGTATGAACAATGATAGAGTGAGTACGAATCTGTTTGAACGAAAAATTCGAAATAAAATCAGATCCGGACTCAGAAATTTCAGTTTTTCTGAAATTAGGTAAAAACAACACCCTGTATGTGGTTTTAAATTTTTTTGACTTCAGATTCTGAGAGAGCAGGAAAAATACTTTCGAACTCAACTGTCATCCCGAATGGCACAAATTTTCCCTGCTTTCTATGACCCTTCGAATGTCAATCTTCCGATTTTCGCTTCTTACATATTATTTTCTCGACATTTCAAATGACCATAATTCAGGAAATATGAGAGCTAATCCGATGATTTTTCGTATGAACAATGATAGAGTTAGTACGAATCTGTTTGAACGAAAAATTCGAAATAAAATCAGATCCGGACTCAGAAATTTCAGTTTTTCTGAAATTAGGTAAAAGCAACACCCTGTATGCGGTTTTCAATTTTTTTACTTCAGATTCTGAGAGAGCAGGAAAAATACTTTCGAACTCAACTGTCATCCCGAATTGCACAAATATTCCCTGCTTTCTATGACCCTTCGAATGTCAATCTTCCGATTTTCGCTGTCGTACAAAGACAATCACAGAGGCGTTTCAGTGTTAATGTGTGGTGCGCAGTTTATGATAATAATTTAATAGGTCCTCATTTTTTCGAAGAAAGACTCACCGGAGAAATTTATAGAGATTTCCTTATGAATGTTCTTCCTAATTTATTAGGGAATATTCATCAAAGAGGACTTATCTTCCAGCATGATGGAGCACCCCCACATTTCTCAATTTTAGTGAGAAATCATTTGAACGAGGTCTATCCAAATAGATGGATAGGTCGTGGTGGTCCAAGAGCATGGCCACCTCGGTCCCCCGACATGACACCGTTAGATTATTTCCTTTGGGGACACCTTAAAACTATGATGTACGGGCGAGAAATAAATACAAGGAAACAATTAATTCAGCGCATGTGACGAAATACCAAACAACAGTTTTGAACTTAATGAAAAGAGCAGATAAATGTGTAGAAGTTGGTGGTTTTCATTTTGAATAATATTTGAAGAATTAATTATTATTATGCCGAGAAAATAATATGTAAGGAGCGAAAATCGGAATATTGACATTCGAATGGTCATAGGAAGCAGGGAAAATTTGTGCCATTCGGGATGAGAGTTGAGTTTGAATGTATTTTTCCTGCTCTCTCAGAATCTGAAGTCGAAAAAATTGAAAACCGCATACAGGGTGTTGTTTTTACCTAATTTCAGAAGAACTAAAATTTCTGAGTCCGGATCTGATTTTATTTCGAATTTTTCGTTCAAACAGATTCGTACTCACTTTATCATTGTTCATACGAAAAATCATCGGATTAGCTCTTATATTTCCTGAATTATGGTCATTTGAAATGTCGAGAAAATAATATGTAAGGAGCGAAAATCGGAAGATTGACATTCGAAGGGTCATAGAAAGCAGGGAAAATTTGTGCCATTCGAGATGACAGTTGGGTTTGAATGTATTTTTCCTGCTCTCTCAGAATATGAAGTCAAAAAAATTGAAAACCACATACAGGGTGTTGTTTTTACCTAATTTCAGAAAAAATAAAATTTCTGAGTCCGGATCTGATTTTATTTCGAATTTTTCATTCAAACAGATTCGTACTCACTCTATCATTGTTAATACGAAAAATCATCGGATTAGCTCTCATTTTCCTGAATTATGGTCATTTGAAATTTCCTAATTTTTTCTAAAACCCCCTGTATATCAGGAACCATGTACCTCAGATGATTTCAAATGGCATTTTCTCACTCCTTGAGACGTCCCTCATCACCACCTAAACGTTGTCCCATTCCTCACCAGACACCCTGTATTTCATTTATTTTTTTGTATTGTAACAGTATGCCTTGATTTAAAGACATAGATATGATTTGTGTTTCTTGAAATTAGAGAGACTTTGTAGCAAACTATTTCTCAATCATTATATTCATCAAATATTACATTTTTGAGCGCTCGTTCTACTTAAGGCGAATTTTGTCGATGTAACTATGGTAAGCAGTAGTTACATCGCCAAAATTCGCCTTTAAACGAGTGCTATATTATTTTGCCCAAATTTCTGTAATTTTCAAATTTTGAACCGAAAATGATCCCTAACGATAGGGTTTGATTCCCTGATGACGAATTCGTGGTCAAATTTAATTTCCTCCGTAGGGCCGTCCGTCCTTTAGCACGATAACTTTCGAAGTGGTGGTGCTAGAGATTTGAAATTTTCAGGGTGAATTCGGTTCCCAAATACCTCGGTTAAGTTCGTTAACCAGCCAAATCGTACAGGGTGTTCCATAAAATATGACCATTTAAAATTGTTGTTTCTCAATATCTCGAATAAAACTAAACCAATCGAAATGAAATTTTGCGGCCACATGCAAGATGCTCATAGTGAGCCTCATGCAAACTTTCGAGTAAATAGTGTGAACAGAACCGTAGAAAATTAAATTAACTTTATATTTCCATAACAAGAATGAGATTTATTTTGTGAATGAAGATTGATATACTGAATGTTCATTCAAAATTTTAGGAGGATCGCATCATCATAACCACAGAAAATTCAATTGCAGTATTGAAGAGAAGAATCTTTATATTTCCATAAAAAGATATCCGATTCGAGTGAAATTTATTTTTTATATAAAGATTGGTATACTGAATATTCATGCGGAATTTTAAGAGTATCCCATCATCAAAACCTTGGAATGTACTTTCTTAATTTTCAAGATTTTACATATTTCAGTTTTTGAATTATTTCCAGAATATTATGTTGATCGTGCTAAGATTTTGCATTTATACAGGTTTGGAAATTCACATCTGAAATATACGATATACAAAGCATCAGACAGAGAATTCTTCTCTCCAGTTGCACAGATGAATAGTCGAGACAATCACGTGCTGTAACACACTGAATTCCGTTGTCTTACTTCAATATTCTAGTCTTGTCTCTCTCTTATCGTTTAGAAAAGCGTAATTCTTTTCTTAAATACTTGAATGGAGTATTACGGGCAGCCTGACAAATTAAAAATTCTGTTCGTGTAGTGCAGGTTCCCTATCATACTGCGATAAGAGAGAGACAAGACTAGATTATTGCAATAAGACAGTTGAATTCATTCAGTTATCGCACTTGATTATCTCGCCTATTCATCTGTGCAACTGGAGGGAAGAATTCTCTGTCTGATTCATTGAATATCGTATGTTTCAGATGTGAATTTCCAAATCTGTATATTTAGTATATCAATCTCATGTATTATACAAAATTTTGATGTAATAGCCTCATTACTACACCAATGAACGAGCGCCCAAAAGCATTTGCTCAGGGCTATCTCAGTTTTTTTATTTATTGTGCATTACTCACTAGTTGGGTCAGAGTTCAAAGTATTTTTTTTTCTTCTAGGGATTCGGTGATACTAAGATAATTCCTAATATTGACTGTGCTAAATTTGAAAATCTTCTCAAAGTCAGCGCTGTTTGGTCTGAGATTGAACCAATATGGAATCAAATAAAATCGAATGTATATGATCTTGAAAAGTATAAAAGATGTTTAGGCTGCTATCCTGAGGGATGTACCACCTACCTCTCTAAAAACTGTACTAAAGAAGATAATGAAGCTGTAACCAATTGGTTAAAAAGTAAGCATTTGGAATTGTGGAACACTAGGTTGTTCAAAACTGTAGCTGAAGATGGAAAGGTAAGTAACTTGTCGAGTTTGTTTAAATGCAATAGTTTCTCAATGGGCTTTTTTTTCTAATTTAAAAGTAATTTATGATATTATAATTGGTACCCAAAGTCACCCAAAGAGAAAAGGCGAATTTCATGTTGATATAGTTTTCTTACACCAAGAATGAAACGATTAAACTTTCGGAAAATGGTTATTTCCAGTGATTTCCAGAAGAAAATCAGTTTAGAAATAATGATCCTTTAGAAAATCATAGCTATTATCCGTTTTTTTGTTGCGTAGTCAGGTTTGCGGGAAAAAATAATTGAAATTATTGAATTAGCGAATTACTTGAAATTTTAAGTAAATCATTAGATGGGTACATATTCAACACTACTCTTTATGCTGTCACATGAAAAAATCTTCTTAACGGACTGGAAATTTCCATTGTATTAATAATCCATGAAAAACATTAATATTGTGTTAGATCGCCCCTTTACCTAATACCTATGCGTAAAGAATGGATGAAATAATATTGGATCAGACAAGATGTAGCTACGACCAACTACGTATTTCGTGTGTTTATATCTTGCCTCAAAATAGGTTTCAGTTTCAGCTAAGATTCTTCTATAAAGACTACCGTTTCTAGGAGCAAAATCTGTAAAGTACAGTTGACGCTGAATCAGTTAAAATCCGGAATTTGCTACGAGGCTACGATTTGTGACTGTGCATTGTCTTGTTGAAGGAGCGCCCTTTTCTTCTTCATTTGTGGCCATATTTAGGAGATTTTCTCAAACGCACCAAGAACGATATGCCAAATAAGTAACGTAACTCGTCAATAATTCTTGTACGAAGAAATATCAAGGACAATCCTCGCATTCGTCGATTTTCAATTTCAACAGCTATTTTTATGTCATGTTTTTTTAATTTGATATTTCTCACCGCTCTACTTTATTTTTTCAAATGGGAATTTGATTACCTATTCAGTGATGTGGCTAAAAATAGAATTGGTTGTGCCGTTTTTTATTTTGAAAATTTGGAAATTATTTAAAATTGGTTATTTCAAAAGCAGGTCTCCCTATGCTTCTTTGAATTCGAAATTTTCCTCCCCTTTATCCCACGCTTTTTTTTCAAATAGGAATATATGGATTGTGACAATCAAATGTAATGAGTAGGTAATCTGATTGCTTTTTATTTTATGAGTCACAATCTATATATGTATTCCTATTTGATAAAGAATTGGGGGGGTATGGGTCGTAGGGAGTGAGAAATATTAAATTCAAAAAAGTATGAGATAAATAGAACTCAAGACATTTTTTAAGTGACTGTAATCTAACACAAGTGGATGGCCGGCAAATTAGTTAAAATAACTGTAGTATTCAGTCTCAATTTCCTGTTTTATTCACGAACAAAATGACAAAGAACACTCTTGTCTTATTTTATATTAGAACTGAATCATTTTTATCATCACTATCTTAGCATTCAATAAATATGATCATACTCATACAAAAAATGAATATTCACTGAGTATTATTACGAATATATTTCAGATAGAATATGAGATCCGTCTTGCATCAAAAGAGATAAAGGAATTAAAGAAAGAAACAATAGGAAATATTACTTATAGACTCACAACTGGAGATTATTCACCACTTATGTCGAAAGTTGCAGAACATTTAGAGCAAGCATTGCCTTATACAGCTAATGAAACGCAGCAGAAGATGTTAGAATCTTATGTTAAATCTTTCACTACAGGATCACTGGACGAACATAAAAATGGATCCAGATTTTGGATTAAGGATAAATCACCAGCTGTAGAAAATTATATTGGTTTCATTGAAACTTACAGGTGCAGTACATTTTATATTCATCATTGTTACAATTTCTTATAGAGTATAGAAAAATATTCACTATCAGGAATAGCAGATCAAACTAACCTGTACAGGTGTGGCCAGAATTGTGATCCCTGAACTACAACTTTTTAACCTACAAATGAATTGCACATTACGGTGGTCCTTTTTCAAAAATTCATTTTGCAGTCAACTGCATAGCTTAAGATGTCTACAATAAGAATCACTCTATCGTCTTTTGTTTTCGAGTTACAAGCAAAGATTGACATTTGGGAAATTTTTAATTTGGTCATTATCTCCGTTCCTGTTTGTGCTAAGAACTTGATAGGAATCCAGTGACTTAATTTAATTTTTGCTAAGGGGTTTCCTTCCAGACTTATTACATGAAATTTTGTTTTTTCTTATGGAAACAATAATTTATTTCTACTTAAAAATAATCACTGTTTTTATTTTTGTCAAAAATATATAACATGTCATATCTCGCTCTTACGTCAGTGGAGACGCTTGGAGTGCGGTCCAGAATTTTGAGAGGGGGTAATGATCAATGAATTGGTATAATTTTGTCGAGTCTAGGCCATAAAAATTCAGGAGAGGTCCGGTCTTACCTTTATCCCCAATAGCGTCGCCACTGACCTAAGAGCGATATATGACATGTTATATATTTTTGAAACAAGGAAAAACCGGTGATTATTTTTAAGTAGAAATAAATTATTGTTTTCATTAGAAAAAACAAAATTTCATATAGTCAGGGAAAAACACTCAGCAAAAATTGGATCAAGCCACTGGATTCCAATAAAAAAAATGACTGTATAATGTTTTTATTTCAAGTTCATAGCACAATCAGGAATGAAGAAATTAGAAATTTCCCAAATATCAATTTTGGCTCATAACTCGAAAACAAAAGACGATAGGGCAATGCAGTTGAGGTCAATATGAGTTTTTCGAAAAAAAAAATTCGTTGTCTAGTGAGGGGATCTCAGAAATCCGATGAGCTAGAACAAAATGAGCGGCACATTTTCGGGTCCGATTTTTGAGAGAATTCATTTGATGAAAACCGCAACCTTCTAAGACAAACCGTTTTCGAAAATGGTCTCAAACGATAGGGTTTGAGTCCCTAATGACGAATCCGTGGTCAAATTCAATTCTGTCCCTGAGGCCGTTGGCCGTAAGCACGATAACTTTAGAAGGGATTGCCCTTGAGACTCAAGATTTTGAGGGTGAGTTCGGTTCCCAAATGCCGCGGTGAGTTCGTTAACCAACCAAATCGTATAGGGTGTTCTATAAAATATGGTCATTCGAAATTTTCGTTCCTCAATATCTCAGACAAAAAGAAACCAACCGAAATGAAATTTTGCGGTCACATGTAAGATGCTCATAATTAGCTTCATGCAAAATTTTGTGGTCATAGTGTTAACATAACCATTGAACATTCAATTGGAATATAGATAAGAATAATTGTTATATTTCCATAACAAGATATCCGATTCGAGTGAAATTAATTTTTTGAATGAAGATTTGATATATGTACTGCATGTTCATGTGGAATTTCAAGAGGATCGTATCATCAAAACAATAGAGTTTAATTTATTTCTAATTATAGATTTTTTACATATTTCATTTTTTGAATGATTTCCAGAATATGATTCCGTCGTGCTGAGATTTTTCATTCATAGACTTAGCATGAATCTCAAGTCTTACAAGAAATTTTTAGGTAATAGCGCGAGTCCCTCTTTTACCTGCAAAAATGCACACCGCGCAATGAAGTTCTTATACGCATTGAAAGACGAAATTTATTTTTTCTAATTTCAACACCCCATATCTCAAAAACAATACGTTAGAGACACTTAGTCCATAAGAACTTTATTTCATAAAATCACATGAGGATTGAGTTCCCGAATTTACGGAACCCTATTCTGAAACTCCCTATATACAGGGTGTATACTTTTAAATTGGCCAAACTTCAAGGGGGATTATAGTAGTGATTTGCAACAAACTATGTCAAATAACACAAGGTCAAAATGTTGACGATTATTCTTCAATTCAACTTTTCTTGATTTCAAGAAATATTTCCAGGTCTTCCACTAAAATGATCATTCTTCAGTTTTCCTAATAGCCTCTTCAACTTTGACCACATTCGGGAAGGCCAAAAAATTTGCTACAAGATAAGTGAGTCTGTGTGCACGATTCTGGAAAAAAAATTTTTGTTTTTTCGATGAATATTAATAATTATGCAAGCGTTTTCTTTGCAGTAAAAAATACCTCATTTGGGTACTTTTGAATGACATGTAAACTTTTGTTTCAGCTGCTCATCCTCCGCCATAATATCATGGCTAACATGATAACAAAGAAGAAGTCTAAATATGTTCCGAACCTAAATTTGCTCTATTTTGAAGCTGATTCAATTTAATGTAATTTTATGAATCATCAATTCATCTGAATCAAAATAATAACGAAAAATGAACCTCCTTCTTCATACATTTGATATATCGTTGTACTGAATGTACAACTCTGCAAAGTTCATAGCGTTTCTGGCGCATTTCGCAAAATATTATTCTCAATGGGAGGCTTCCGAGTCTGAAAGTGAATGATATACTTCTTTTTCAAAGTATTCTAGACATAAAAATCAAAAGGCGAAAGGTCGGGGCTCCCGGTGCCATCTGACCGTATCTTCCAATCCATTGTTGCATCTTCCAATTTGTGTTTTGGTAAATTAATCACACCTGATTTCGTGAAAGTGGCCTCATCAGTCCATAAATCCTATGGCCCCCCACTCTCCTAAATTATTCAGGTAGGTACTACCTACAAAATGTGAGTCTGGTCTCAGTATCTACAGGTAACAGATGAATTGATGATTTCCATAAAATTACATTAAATTCAATCACGAAGAGCTTCAAAAAAGAGCAAATTAAGGATCCCCCCACACCGACGCGGGACAGCGGGAACGACGCGGGATCAAACAGGTGGCGGGATATGGAAGTACTCACACTCAGGCGTAGGGCGGGACCTACGAACGCGGAACTGCAGCGTTCTATATTCGTAACGCTGCATGCAGTGTTTTTCCCGCGTTCCCGCTCTTCCCGCTGTGTAAATTCGTATACGTACCTAGCACGTACAATGTCGTTCACTGAAATATTGATTGAAATTGTGAAAGCCCATCCAATTTTATATGATTTGGGAAATCCCGAATACAAAATCTTCGGAAAACAGATAAAGTATGGGACAAAATAGGCACCGAATTGAACAAGTGTAACTTGTAGTGTTACTGCAAGACGTTCTTCTGGACTAATTGCTTCTCGAAAATGGGTGTCACTTTTACGGATATCTTCTTGATAAAATTTAAAAGGTCATCGATATATTCAGGGGTTCATTCTGAATATATGTAGAACCTTTTTGGGTCTTTTCGTAACTGTGGCATTAACGTGTGAAATTCTCCATATTCTTCTCGTTCAAGATTAATATCATGAACCCACTTCTTTTTTTCCTGAAAGCAATATAATTTTCTCAATACTATTGCTACTCTATGGAGTAATATAATTTTTTTTCAACGGAAAACTAAGTTTATTATTATTACTTACGCTTGCCGTTCATCTTCACGTTACCGCGTACTTTACCGCTTTGGTGTGGATAGAAAAACTTCCCGCTTCCCGCAGTACACCGCGTCGTTACCGTTCCCGCTCCCGCAGTACCGCGTTGGTGTGGGGGATCCTTTAGACTTTTTCCTTGTTATCTTGTTAGCCATGATATTGTGAATATTAGCAGCTAGCACAAAAGTTGATATGTCATTCGAAAGTAAACTAAATGAGGTATATTTCACTGAAAAGAAAACGTGTGCATAATTATTAATATTTCATCGAAAAAACCATTGGAAAAATAGGACCAATTTTGTTAACTTCAGAATCGTGATATTCATCTCCTTATCACGCCCGCAATAAGAGTTTTTTCTGCATACAGATGTGGTTTTGATATTAGAAAAAAGTAGACACCCTGTATAGAAGGTCGCGTAAACTCTACTTACTCCAAGTCCAGGTTTTCTTCAGTTTTTTGTTATTCATTTGCAATCGCTTTTACATGCTACTTAGATATAAATATCAAGACTGTTCAACTGATTCAAACTCGAAAATGAATTAATTTAAATTGTAAAATTTGATTCTTCATTCTTTGCACTGACACTATTGTTCTCAAACCAAGGCTGACAAATATTTTTATTGGTGTTATTTTATAGGGACCCCACAGGAGTTAGAGGAGAATTTGAGGGTTTTGTAGCTGTAGTCAACAGAGAGAAATGTCAGCAAAATTCAACACCCTTGTATCTGAAGCAGAAAAATTCTTACCTCTGCTTCCATGGAATAAAAATTCGAAAAAGACAACTTTTTAAAACCTGATTTCACCTCTTTGGACGTGCTTACATTTGCTGGTAGTGGAATTCCAGCAGGAATAAATATTCCAAATTGTAAGTTTCGTTATTGAATTGAAATTCATTGTTAATTTATAAGGCGGTTTCACTCACTTATCTTTCCTTATTTTTCATTCGAATCAATCAAGATTAAGCCATGAAAGCATCTTTATTCTATTTTTAAAAAAGGTATTTCTGACAATTTACAAAAGGGAATTAGAAAAGGTTTAACGCGTAACACCGCCATGAATATCGATAAAGTGAAAGCAGAGAATAATATTAATTGATTGAAATCAACCAATATTAAACTCATACTTTGGAGCTAATTAATTTCATGGTATCAAACGGAGCCCCTATGGATGGCCATTTTCGACACATAGCTCTGAATGATACCAGGTATTTCTTGGAATTTGCAGCAAATGGCATCTTGTTTACGTCTGTCTGAACTCGATACCGAAAACGCCTCTCCAGTTCCATACGAAAACCTTCTTCCATAGCATGAACCTTGAACAAAGTAGCGAAATGTTTACCATTAGTTGCATTCGGTATCGAGTTCAACAGACGTAAACAAGATGCCATTTCGCTGTAAGTTCCAAGAAATACCTGTACCATTCAGAGCTATCCTGTGCTGATGAGTCCAAAATGGCCATCCATAGGTGCTCTGTTTGATACCACTTCCTTGCATTTTGTCTTGAAGGAGGACGAAATTAGCTCCGAAATATGAGTTTAATATTTCAATCGATAATATTATTCTCTGCTTTCACTTTAAAGGGAATTATTTTTCGTCAATGAAATATAGCTGAAGCCATCTTTTAGTCCAGTCAATTTAGCTGTGAAAAAACGGTAACCCTGTAAAAATTCCCAAAGCTGAAAATATGCATAGATGTTAGGAACACATTGTTATGGAATTGTGGCCCATCAATCTTATGTTTGCAAAAAAATTTTCAAGGTCAAATGTTTCAAAAATTGGTTTTTGAATTTTGCGGCGGCGAAACGGAGACCACCGGGGTCTGCTGTTGTTGAGTTACAGCCTTATCGTCCAATTTTTAGCAGATAATTTTCACAAATTAGTGTTTATCAATATTATATAGTATACTCAATAATCTTTAGTGTTTATATCTTTAAAATCCATCATTGTAAAAAAACTTTTTTGCAACAGTGTGCAACGAAAAAAAGTAAGCTAATACTGCTTTTTGTCTTGTGTTGTCTGAAATAGGGCTTCAAATAATTGATCCTTGATAAACTGGAAACCTCATTGTTTTTCTGAGACATATTTTTATCGTGTATATTACCAGGTTCAGGTGTGGGTTGGCAATCAACTAGACCCAGAATAATGAGGTTGGAAAAGTAGGCTTATTTTATTCACTAGCGTGCTTCACTTTTCAAGGTCAGTTGTGGTCAAATATTGTATCTCCTACAGAAGAAGATTCTTACATCAACGACGAAACGAGAAATGTATCGCTGTTGGTAAAATTCACAACCTAAGAAGATGAAGGAAAGAAGAAGAAATAAATTATTATTTATGTCTGTTTATAACCAGACATCCACTAAATTTATGGGAATAGACGGTGTAATGACCCTACAGGGGAAATCTCATTAACCCAGATATCCCCAAATTTTTTTTTTTTACAAAAAACAAAATTCGTTAATATTTTGCGACTCACCAAGCCACTATTGGTTAAAAAAATAACATATATTCAAAAACATAATACAATCCAAGTTCCAACTCAAACAGTATGATAGCTGAGAAAACAGTGTTTGGGGTGTGTAATCAATAGAACATTTTTTACGATAAAATTACAATTTTATGGCATACGCCACATTCGGTCTGTTTTTCTTCATAAACGCTAAGTGGTCAAGCTTATCGAATGTTCATGTAATTTGCAGATGGACGACTTGGTCCTCGTCTCGAAGTTTCTAAAAGTTTCTAATGGGGATAGAGCGACAGAGCGTCTGAAAAGACAGATGGTCTTTCGGTCCGCCGCCTCTCCTATATAGGTAGTTGCCATGCATTCTGTGTCGCCTTATCTAAGAATGGCATATGAGTGGAAAATACCACTTTTTACCTCTATTGAAGTTCTGTAGAGGCTGCTCATCCACCCTCCCATATTCTCATTTTATTTTTTTGTATTTGAGGTTGCGGCAGTAAATATTTTTTTTTCTTTGGGGATAACGTTTCACTGAAAATGTCTTCCTCCCCTGAATCCTCATCTGTATCTATATCGTTCGATGGCGGAAACGAAACGATATCATTTGGATATTCCAGTTGTCATTTTCGATTTCTTTCAATAATCGTGTAGTTTCAGGGTCTCATCCAATAACTGAAAAAATGTATAATGATAGTTGATTTCCCACCGTTCTTTTAAAAGAACTTGCATGTATTCTTAGTGTGGTTTCTTTCATATTCAATTATATAACATCAATTCTGTATGAACATCGTATTAGTACACCGCTCACAGATAAAACAGCCCTGTTTGCATAAAATTTCATTATAGCAGCCAATTTACTCACCTCCGTCAGCCATGTCAGGTCACGAAAAAATTCTTCTATTATATATCGTGAGATTTAGAATAACCAACGTTGAGTCTATTAACAAATATCGGTATTAAATGATGAGATAAGGTACCATCTATAAGAAAGTTCCGAACGTGAGTTTGTAGAAATCTTTCCGATGTCTTTTAAAGAACGGTGGGAGTATCTGGGTTAAAAAAACCAGTTACCCCATTGGTGGCGTGGAAACGTGTTCATATTATGGACAATATAGCGTAAGAAAATTTTGCATTTTTTTTTTCTCAAAAATGGTGAAGTTATGAAAAAGTGTTTTTGTCTGACATATTTTCATTATAAACTGAGCGTTTTGCTGAAAAATTCAAAAAAACCAATTGTTGCAAACTTTTTGAGACATGAGATTGATGGGCACTTCTCACAATTTCATAACAATGGTGTCCCCAACACCTATGCAAATTTTCAGCTTTCTTGGAATTTCTGCAAGGGTCAATGTCTTAATTGACTGGACTATTTTGTAAAAAAATATTGTTTTCAAGAACAGAATTAGATTACTTTTGGCTTCTTCTTATGTTCCATGTTCGGATATTGTGATCAAACAATAATTTCTTTTTCTAATCATGTATATAAAAACAAGTGTGTTGAGCAAATTTATCTTACTTATATATCTGTTTTTTTTTTTCATGAACTAGATGATGATATTCGACAAACTGAAGGCTTCAAAAATGTTTCCTTGGGAAATGTTATTCCTGCCAGTTATCAAGCTACAAAAAATCCATTCTTGTCGGAGGCTGATGGTGAATTACTCCAAAAATACAGAATACCTGCCTTTGAATTACAGGTAGGCCAATATCAGTACAATCTGAATATAGAATAAACATCTGCTAGCCACAAAAGTGCGACACTTGAGGGTGGGTAGTAACATTAACATATGAACTGCCATTATTTATTATACAATGTACCAAACTAGTAATTGAGTGATCCCAAACACAGCATTTGATGAATGCAATATTGATGCACAAATTGTTTTTATTAATTTTTTTCCTAAAATTCTTTCCTCAACAGGTTGGATTGCATGAATTGTTAGGCCATGGATCCGGAAAACTGCTAAAGAAGGAACGTGACGGAACACTCAATTTCCATCTGATCTCATTGATCCACTGACTGGTGATGTTGTTTTTCTTATTATGAATCAAGTGACACCTATGATTCCAAATTTGGCTCTCTCAGTTCGGCATATGAAGAATGTAGAGCTGAGGCTGTAGGATTATATTTAAGTTTGGAACCCAGTGTTTTGAAGATATTTGGACATGATGGTCCAGAAGCTGAGAATATTATATATGTCAATTGGCTGTCTTTGGTGTGGGCCGGAGCTGGAAGAGGTTTAGAAATGTGGGCCCCTGGTAGAGGTTGGTTGCAGGCTCATTCCCAGGTAAGATTTGAATATTTTTACTTTTAGATGGAACCATTCACACTGTAGTTTAGTTTAGTTTAAAAAGGGGTTACTGTTCACTGCGACCTTAAGGTCTATTGTGCCCCCTTACAGAGCTGTTCTGGCCAAACCCTTCAAAGCTCGCCTTCCAGTTCCAGAGATCTAATGAAATCTAATAACTGTGAAGGCTTCAACGAGGCTAGTTCCTCACTCTTACAAGTTTCTCGCCGAAGTCATTCTCTCCTTAGTGTCGTAATGCCAAGGCATTCCGTGACTAGGTGAATGGGGGTTTCTTCCTCCTCCCCACAGAACCTACACTCGTCAATGTCCGATAATCCCATCCTCAACAGGTGCTTCCTGAGGCGACAGTGTTCTGAAAGAAAGCCAGTGAGGAAGTGTAATTGCTTCTTACCAAGATCCAGATAACTTTTGGATCACGCTGTCTCAAAGTTTCGAAGGAAGTTAGTGGAATGATCCATTCCTGGGAGATTCCGCCAGAGTTTTTCCTTCTCAGCTTTCTCCTTCTTATAGGTACATTTACCTATACCACAGAAGGGTTCTAGGCCAATGAGTGACATTCGTGCGCCCTCTTTGGCAAGTGTATTTGCCTCTTCGTTTCCTTTGATTCCCAAGTGTCCGGGTCCCCAGATTAAAAAGACGTTATTTTTCTTGCCTACCTCATTGAGTTTGTTCCGGCATTCCCAGATCATTTTAGAGTCGATGACGTAGGAGCTCAGTGCTTTATAGCAGCTTGACTATCTGAGTGTATGGCTATATCACACTTCTGATAGTTTCTTTCTAGATTTATATCTAGACATCTTTCAATAGCTAAGATTTCCGCTTGAAAGACGCACATATATTTTCTTTGAGTTTATAGTCTGTGTATTCCGTTTCCAATCCTCCATACTATAGTTCTAAAAGACTTTTTTATTCTCAATAGAAAAATTCATTTCCCTTAACCATCTTAGTGTGGTATTCTACTACTAAAAATAACAATTATATTTCTATGAAACTGACTTTTTTTCAGTCGTGGAATCATGAAACAGTCTGGTGATCATTTCTCATGGGAATTATTATTATTTTCAGGCACGCTATGTATTAGCCCAAGTGCTCATCCAAGCAGGAGTAGTCAAGGTTACTCAAACAGCAAAGGATGATATCCTGGTTACTCTCGACAGAACTCAGATAAAAGGTGCTGGAAGGAATGCTATTGGACATTTCTTATTACAACTGCAGACATACAAAGCTACAGGAAACATAAAAGCTGCTGAGGAACTCTTTAATCACTATTCTGAAGTGAAAGAGCCCTGGCTCAGTTGGAGATCTATTGTTTTAGCGAAGAAGCAGCCAAGAAAAATTTTCGTACAGAGCAATACAGTCGGTGTAAATGGAAACATTGACTTGAAAAGCTATGAAACTAACACAGAAGGTTTAATTAGTTCTTGGGTTGACAGATTTGATGAACCAGAGGCTCTGTACAAAGCTTTACTGGACTTGTCTAAAAAGATGCTCATCATTTCGCTTGAAAACTAACTCTTCAATTTTTGCAATTGCCTTAAGAAAGTTTTTACGGTGACACTTGAAAAAGGGTACAATCATTAACGATCTTTTTCGAAAGTGCTTCAGATATTATTATACATATAGTTAGTACAACTATTGAACTCAGTGATTTTATTATATGAAAATTTTTTTGTAAAAATTTATTAATAAAACACTGCAAATTTTATTTGATCATTTTTCTTTTCTTTGTCAAACCACTTGTAAAACAATTTGATAACTTGATGCATAGTTTATAGCATAGTTTATATTTAAAAGGAGTAACAGTTCACTGCGACCTCAAGGTCTATTGTGCCCTCTTACAGAGCTGTCGTGACCACACCCTTTACAGCTCGCCTTCCAGTTCCAGATATCTGATGAAAACTTGATGCAAAAAGTATAAATCCCCATTAATTTCGAGTTAATTTAAATGAGTGTTTCCAAATTTGTTGCTCTAATATTGAAGGATAAATTTTTGAGCACCACCAATGAATTAAAGCATAAGAGATTCATTAGTCCAAGTACTTTGGTGTATGTTTTTCAAACATCTCAGAAATTATTGTTTAGAAAATAGTATTGATAATTCGCTTGCTTGATGTAACATTGACTACAATCATGTTGAAATAAAGTTTCGATTTTCATTTAAAACTATAGTCCGTTCACGAAAGGTTGAGCACATAGTAGGCGTTTCTTTATTTATCTGAAGTTAGTAGTATTTGATGTCATAACGTAAAATAAATTCAATGTTGCCGAATGTACCCGGTCTCGTCCGACGAGCTTGCGAGTTATCAGACAACCCTATGCAATATTGACAACATTGCGTATCAATCTGACAGGAACATAAACATCATAACCTAAAATTTAAATATACACAGTGGAATATGTCAAATTATCATGGCCAACCGACTGCTCAACCTTTCGTGAACGGACTATAGTTAGCCAAAATTTTATGTAGTGATAATAAGGCTCTGAAAAGGGGAGTATACCAGACAGCCATGCTGGGTCCAACCACAGACTCGAAAATTACAGAACAATTCGAATGAAATGAAATCTGTAATCGAATAAATGCTTATGCTTACCTGTCTAGTCTCCAACTTTATTGTTTTGAATAAAAAATCAATACTTTCTATTAACTATTCTTCAAAAAAAGCACGCAACTAACAATAGAGCACAATAAGTGAGAAATTGACATTACCATCTGTAATTTTCGAGTCTATGGTTGGACCCAGTCAGCCTGTCTGGCATACCTATCTTTCTAGTGCTCTAGTGATAATTATAAAAACTTTCTATGATGAGTGATTTGACAGTTGGAGAATTAATTAGTCAAATACCTGTTCAATGTGTAGTGAATTGAAAATCGGGAATTGCCGAGAAACTGTTGGATTTAGGTATAAGAAAATCTTATGAAAAAAGTTCCGTCATTAATTTTTGAGTTCAACGGGATAAAGAAATACCGGGCGTGCCATTTGAAATAAGGAAGTTTTTGACCAATATTCGTAGTAGATGTTTGAGAATCAGTTATGATCACTCTGTACATTCCAGAATTCATTTTTTCTCTTTGTGGGACTAGCTAATAATATGTCTAATCAAAAAAACATTGCCTGTATCGCTTGCATAACTGGTTCCTTAATAAATTACTATTCAAAATTACTCCATATTTTAAAATTTTAAATCATTCTCGATTTCTCCTAAATGGTGGATTAAATGTACAGAGTGATCTGAACAAACCATCATGATTTGAGCTTGCCTCTCCCTTTTTGAGGTCATATATTGGATGTCACATTTAAAAAAGTGTAACTTTGGTCTGTACCTTTGTATTGGAACACCCTATACAGGGTGAGTCTTTGACTTGTACATATATTTTAACCGTATATTCCTGGGGTCGAAAGAAACACTTTTTCCTCTACCATTTTTTCCGATTCGGCCTACATAAGAAGATATAGCCCTTTTTTGTTTTCAGAATGAGCTATGCCGCCACTGGTAAACTAACCACTGAATTTTTGCAAGTACGAGATATAGCATTCAAACCATTGAAATAAGCTATTGTATCAAAGAAACGAGTAGATATACCATTCGAAATTTTCAAATAAGCTGCTGTATTAAAGAAAGAAATATGAACTCACTTTTTCAATACCAGTTGTATATTTTCTAATGCAATGATTGATTCATCCAAAATTTTGCTAGTGATGAAAAGCAGAATAATCTCTTATTGATGTATACTTCATTTTTGATTATATCGGATTAACTTTTAAACCACCTATTCTAGCCATAGCATTCATTTCCAATATCTCTTGAAATCTTCCGTGCAAGAGTTTCAAAACAACAACTCAATCATAACACGCATGACATTTCACGTTCATAAGCACCAGTTGGGCGATTGAATTTCAAGGGTGTCCGCATATTTATGTTCTGTGGTCCGCATGGTGAAAATCACAGACGTAACACTAGATTCTTTGACATCGGTGTTCTGTGGTTAGTTTGTTTTTCAAAATCATACGACTTCTTGAATAATAACTTATTATGGTCATTTTAGTAGTAATAAATATGATGAATAAATGAGAAATGAACGTACGTATTCTAACGTAATGTAAATTTGGATCAACGTAATTATGTCAAAGCTCAACGAAACAAAATTGCAATAGGTACTTCGAAAGTGGTGTGGAAATTTGCTTGAATAGATAAGGATTTACACTGAAGAAATATAGAGGTGAGCTTATTCATTGTAACCCCATCTTTAAAGAAAATCCGCTAGTTCTCTTACCATTCATCATTCCAGATAACAAATTCTCGAATTATTCTTGAAATTTGTCAAAGTGACCACATAGGGAAAATTGAATTCTGTGAATATTTTCGACAGAGTTGCATTCAGCCAAAGTAAGTACCCAATTTTTCGAATTTCTAAATTTTTTTTTTCTTTCAACATCGAAGTACTCGGAATTTTGTAGTCGGGAAAGATTAATCATATTCATGAAAATAGTAATTTACGTAACAAGTCCGGAAAATAGGGTTTTTTGGACGAATAGACAAAATTCTAGGACGAGCGCAAGCGAGTCCTAGAAGTCTATGAGTCCAAAAAAACCATTTTCGGGCGTGTTGCGTACAATATTTTTTCGGCAACCGTCTAGAATAACAAATCAATGAGACGACACATTTCTTTTTTATGTATTTTAATTCTTATTTAAATTAAACAGAACAGAAAATATCACATATTAACAGAAACATTCTAATTCTTATTTATATTAATATTATATTAAAATTCGAGCAATTACTGATATTGAAGGGATTCAATTTCCGGACGCTTTTCTTTGAGAAAGAAGCCTAGTCCGGAAGTACGTACTTCCCGGACTAGGCCGGGAAAGGCTTCTTTCTCAAAGAAAAAGCGTCCGGAAAGTGGGTACTTCCCGGACGGTTGCCGAAAAACTATGTTTCAAAAATCATTTCATTTGAAGGAATCGTTTGCGAGATATTACTGAAAATGTATGCTTTTTATGGATTTTCAACAGCCTGTATCTTTTTAACCAGGCCGAATCGGAAAAAATGGTAGAGGAAAAAAGTGTTTCTTTTGACCTCAGGAATCTACGGTTAAAATATATGTACAGGGTATCCCATTTTGGGCACTTTTACGGGATATCTCCGTTATTTTAACGTTAGCGGGATGCGGTTTTCGCGACAGTGTGCTACTTTTTTATGAAACTAAAGATGGCGCAATCAGTTTTTGCATAGCCCTCTTAGTTTTTGCTATACAGGGCTGAAATGAAAAGTATCACTTTTTAATCACCTCCCGTATCTCAGTTGTGCTTGAACTTGGAGAAATGGTTGAAACGTATTCCTATAGATTTTTTTCCGTAGAACCAGTGGCGTAGTCAGTTTTTCAATTAAACTTTCCGTTTTTGAGTTATTGAGCAAACATATGTTTTTTTAAATTGGATACCCTGTATATTATTTTTTATTCTTATTAAGCCACAATTTCAGCTCTTCAAAACATATTATTTTATGCATTTATTTTCAAAACCAAGCTCAGAATTCAAGATTTTGTAATTCAATTGTCAATAACTGAGTAGTAAGCTCCATGACTGTTAATTAAAAACAAAACAAAAATGTCAAAGCTTTGTCGGTTGGTTTAAAAGTTTACAGTTCTCTCAGTTTTTATTATTTATTATATTATATTAATGATTCAGTTTTAAGTTTTTCTCATTACGGCTGCTTACGAAAATTACGAGAAATATGACATGCTTGTTTGTGATCTAGATTTTATATTAACATTATTTTCGATTCCTAACGAAATCGTGACATTTATTTTTTGTTTTTAATAAACAGTCATAGGCAACCACTTAGTTATTGACAATTGAATTACAAAATCTTGAATTCTGAGATTGTGCTCAATAAGAATAAAAAATAATATACAGGGTGTCCAATTTAAAAAACATATGTTTGCTTGATAACTCAAAAACGGAAAGTTTAATTGAAAAACTGAGTACGCCACTGGATTCTACGGAAAAAAATCTATAGGTATACGTTTCAACAATTTCTCCCAGTTTAAGCACAACTGAGATACGGGGGTGATTAAAAAGTGATACTTTTCATTTCAGCCCTGTATAGCAAAAACTAAGAGGGCTATGCAAAAACTGATTGCGCCATCTTCAGTTTCATAAAAAAGTAGCACACTGTCGCGAAAACCGCATCCCGCTAACGTTAAAAATAACGGAGATATCCCGTAAAAGTGCCCAAAATGGGATACCCTGTACAAGTCAAAGACTCACCCTGTATACAGTCGAACTTCGATAAATCGAATTTTTGATAACTCGAATCAAATTGGTTGGCAACAGCGCCAAGATTGGAAATAAGTGTAGTTTTGTTCGATAAGTCGAACTTCTATAACTCGAATATCTTGATACCTCGAACGAAATATTTGGCGGCACATTCGATAAGTCGAATTTTCTGGGGAATTACCTCATTTACGTGTGATTTTCAACGACTCGTCCGTATGCCGTGAAATCAGTTCAGTTCTTTAGTTGTGAGGTTTTAGGACAATATGTCGTCGAAACGTACTCTGAAAACTTTATCTCTCGATGAAAAATATAGACTTTCAAAAGAAGTGGAAAGTGGTGAACGAAAGAAAGATGTAGATTCGAATTATGGTGTCTCGGCAAATACCGTGTCTATGTCTACTATTCTAAAGAAAAAAAGAAACAATTATCAGTGCAGTTGGAATATGTCATAAGAAGGCATGTGGAGAAAGCAATGACGTGCGGGACGAGGACTGCACTAAATGGCAAAGGGATATTTTACCTAATTTATTGGAAAATTATTAGGAACGGGACATATTCAATGCAGATGAGACATTAACATTTAAAAACCAAAAATGCCACGGGGGAAAGTACAATAAACAGAGAGTCACATTGATGCTTGGTGCGATATATGGATGGTTCAGAAAAACATGAGTTACTCCTGATTGGTAAAAGTAATGCACCCCGCTACTTTCGAGGTGTTTATCGAGCAAATAAAAATTCGTGGATGACTGGGAAATTATTTGAAGAATGGCTATTGAAACTGGATAAACAGTTCGCAAGCGCCGAAAGAAAAATCATTCTTTTCATTGACAATTGCACAGCCCATCCTAAAGATGTCCAACAAAAGTTAAAATTCATAAAACTAGCTTTTTTCCCTCCAAATATGACATCAAAACTTACAACCGATGGATCAAGGTGTCATACAAAATGTGAAGTGCCATTATCGCCGAAGAATCTTGAAGAGGACTCTAAATTGTTTCAAAAAAATCGAAAAACTTAACATTTCTCTAATGGACTGCGTTGATGAAATATCCAATGCGTGGAATATAGATGTTAAATCTGAGACCATTGCTAACTGTTTCAGAAAAGCTGAATTTGGTCAATATTCTGAATGGCAAGTAGAAGATGAAATACCTCTGATTTTTCTAAGCGAAAGTTTGAAAGAAACAAGTGAGGAAGAAATTCAACTGCAGCAATATTATGAATCATGGAAAAATGTTCAAGATTCGCAAGGTGCTACCCTTCACGATTATCTGCACGTGGATGACGATGTTGTTACACCGGAGTTTCCCACAGATGAAGATATATTATTCAAAATTACAGGTCCGAGTCAGAATTCGTACAGATCAATGACAAAGATGGCAGTGAAAACGACATGATGGATTATGATATGGAAGATGATTTGCAACAACCTCCTTCTAATGAGTCGGTAGCAAATTCATTGAGCATTTTGCGTTCATTTTTGAAAACAAATGAAAATACAACTGACTCGCTATATAACGGTTTGAACAACATTGAAGCTTTTTTCGAAAACCAAATAAAAAATCCTCTAGTCAGTCACAAATAACCGAATATTTCACAGTGAAATAAGCGCTGAGGATGTATGCTTCCAGTTTCTTTTAACTTACCTATGAAAATGTATAAGTAAATGTATAAATTGACAGTGTGAATATTATTTTGACTTCTTTACTTTCATGTTACATCATTTACCCACATAAAAAATACATTAAGAAAAAATGTGTTTTTCAATAACTCGAATTTTTCTTTTGGCAGATCATGATTCGAGTTATCGAAGTTCGACTGTATATGGAAATTATTTTAAATTGTGCTTTTGGTTACCCTACACTTACCACAAAAAAAGAATTTCAAAATATCATCATTTACACCCTCAAAATGACAGTGGTGGGCCACCCAGTATAACATATTACACAAACCATCCCGATAACACCACTCATGCAGGTACAGCAATTTTAATAAGAAAATATATAGAACATGTAGAACTTGCAAAGTATGAAAAAGATCATTTACAAGGTATAGTGATAAATGTTCGCCTTGCCTCATTCGATTTGTTGGTAGCTGCAGTGTACTGTCCTCCACGCCATAATATTCAAAAAGCGAGTCGAAGACATTCTCAACATTAGGTCCGAAATTTGTAGTTGGTGGAGATTTCAATTCCAAGCATACATCATTCGGCTCAAGGTAGAGAACTAGCAAGCCTTATACAAGAAAAGAACTTCTCCATCTTATCAACTCGCACCCCCACTGGCCGACCGACACCAACAAAATTCTTGATCTTCTGGACTTCTTCATAACTAGCGGTTTTTCTTCCTCATACTCGAACATAACACCAAGTTACGATCTATCATCCGATCACTCACCAATAAAAGCCACTGGCAGCAGTTTAGTCATTCACAGAACACCAACATACAGACTTCATAACAGGAAAAAACTGGGATGAATATCGAAAAAACTTGATGAAGAGATCAATCTATAGGTGAGCCTCAAGAACCCAAATGAAATTGAAGAAGCAATTAAATCCTTCAAACGGCTTCTGATACTAGCAGTAGGCCATGCATTGCTACCCCTGTGCCAACTGGAAAACTCGAGACCTGCAACATCTCTTTAGAATTCAAGAAATTGATTGCTCAGAAAAGAAGATCTAGAGCTAGATGGCACCAAACCCATGTACCGATAGACAAAAAGGTTTTGAACAAGATTACCAATCCATGAAATAAAGGAAGCAAAGGAATCATCGTTCAACGATTACGTTACAAAACTCAACGGGTATGGTAACCTGATATGGAAACCTATCAAGAACATCAAAAGACGAATATCACACATTCCGGCTATAAGTTCTGAAGCAACACCGAACAGACAGTGGGCCAGAAGCAATGAAGAAAAAGCACAAATCCACCGACTAAACACAAGAAAAGCTGCTGGAATACAATGAAAACATTACCCCCAAAAATGCTAAAGGAACTTCCAGGAAAGGAAGTAATCCTACTTAAATACATATTTAATGCTATTCTCAGACATTACTAATGGCCGAAACAGTTCAAAACAGCAGAAGTTATCCCAATATTGAAACCAGGCAAAGATCCAAATAGAGTGACCTCCTATCATCCTATCAGCTTACTGCCTGTCACATTTAAAATCCTGGGGACTTGTGCTACATAGGATCAACACAGTGAATACCTTCCCATCAATTCTGGTCCATAGAATCTCACATGTAATAAACAAGCACTGGAACAAAAACAATATTGCACGTCAGTTTTCCTGGAGTCAAGCTTTTGACACAGTGTGGCGCTCTGGTCTACTATACAAGGTGAAGAAGTTCCTTCCGATAACCTATTTCAAATTGATAAAATCATATAAGAGTACGATAAATCTAGACTCTAGAGTTAGAATGAATGACAGCACTAATTTTTCTATAACATCAGGGGTTCCACGAGGAAGTGTCTTGGTCCATTATTGTACAATCTATGTACAGCAGATCTACCTACTGACATAGGTACCATAACTGGCACATTTGCAGATGATGCTGCTATACTAGCAAGCCACGAAGATCCAGTGGAAGACTCTTGCTTGTTACAACATCACCTCCACCATTTAAGTAACTAAAGCTTAATAATATAAATGAATGAGACAAAATCCGAACAGATCAACTTCACCCTAAGAAAAGAACAGTGTCCGCCAGTGCAAGCAAATCAAATTCAGATACCACAATGTGCCTCTAACAAATATCTATGAATACATCACCTGGAAAGAACATGTGATTGAAAAGGAAAGCTAATAAATCTCAAGCAAGAACTAAGTTGGCTTAAAGGCAGAAGTCTTGATTATCCTTAGAAAATAAACTCCTTCTGTACAAAACCATAATAAAAACCCATATGGACCTATGGAATCAAACTGTGGGATGCACCAGCAAGTCCAACATAGCAATAATTGAAAGGAGTCAATCCAAAATACTTCGAATGCTGAAAAATGCACCCTGGTATGTCTCAAAGCAAACTTTGCACGAACAACTAAATACTGTGTTTCGTTCGTAACCAAAAAAGAAGCTACCCGCTTCTTCCGGTTTACGAAGGTTCTTCAATAAAATAATGGAGAAGATAAGTTCATTAATATATTGGTACAGATTCTACAGATACACTTTTTCCATTTTACAAAATCTGACATACATGAACTCTCTAAAATGACAACTCTCTCGACTGTCTCGTCGCCTTTTGAAAGTTGTTTTTTTTCCCACCAAACGTCAAATATTTGTCTCCGAATACTCCACTACCTTACTAGAACACAAGGCCATGAAACAGAATGACAGCGGTAGGGGGGTGAAGGGTTTGAGTAGTCAATCATTTATAGGTGACAGTTGATGTTTGTTCACGTTTTTGCCAGAATTGTGGGTGTTTTTCGAAGTTTATCGCTTAAAATTCTATTTGTTTTGGTGTTACATCAATTCTTAACAGGTAAGGAAAAGGCCTTTTTATATTTTTCCACTAGATTATTTGTTTTACTTCTAGTTCATAAAAGTTTTGCTTTTCATGTTCGAGGTTATTTTGATTTTAGTTTCGGTTCGTTTTATGCTAATCTCGCTATTTTTTCCAGCTGAAATGCCATTTCATTGCTCTGTTTCCAAGTGCAGGGGCAATTATGCAGGAGGGCCAAAAGTAGCAATCTTTGGTTTTCCCAAAGACGAGCAACTTGAAAGAACTTGGTTTAACGCAATTGAAAGGGAAGAATTCGTTCCCAGTAACAGCAGTAAGTTATTAATTATTGCAAAGCAAATTCAACTGTTTTGCCTGAAACTCAGAAGTTACTTATTTCTAGGTTTGCGAACTACATTCCCAAACAGAATTTTTAGAAAGATCTACAAGTTACACACATGAAGTTACTGGTCAAAGAGTAGAAATTCCATTGAAGTTTCCTAGGGTAAAAATAGGTTGAAAAAATGTTATTAATCAGCTGGCCTTCTATTTATCTTTTACCATTCGTTTTAGGAGCGATACCAACGAAATAACCAGGTTGTCCGTCCTACCTAAGCAGATCAGATGTTCATACCAGAGTATCTCCTCAATCCAAGCGATCTAAAGTGGAATTTCGAGATCTTGAGAAAGCCATTGCATCAAATCCTGTTCAGAATATGATTCAGCAGTGTCATTTGCAACTTCAGCTGAGGCTGTTACAAAAGTGTTTGCTCCAAAAGGCTGGATAAAAACCAAAGGAGAAAAAACCTGTGTTTTTTTATTTGGACTATAGTCATCAGAAATTCCAGTTGTTAAAATAAAAGTGTATGTGTCTGAAGCGTTATTGTACTATTTAATAATATCAAAGCAAAAAAACTGGAATGTGATGAGGGACTCAATATTTGCCAGTTATACTAGAGAAAACACTATTTTCACTATCCATCATATTTATTTCTCCTCAATAAATATCGAAAATAACCACGAAATTGGTACTTGTATTAACAACGATCCTACCTACTCAGAAAAACATAATTTTTCTCTTCTGTTAGAAAATGAAATCTAAATTGATAAATAATTTTGTGGAAATGACATTGCGTAAATAAATACGAATGGACTACCTATGGTGACGTCACTCATTCTGTTTCATGGCCTTGTGTTCTAGTAAGGTAGTGCA
>CM024241.1:55201726-55261944 GCA_013421045.1 Propylea japonica
GGGATGGGACTTTCGATATATTTGTATAGAAAAATACAAGATGTTGAGTCTCTTAATTGTTTCAGAAACAATTTATCGATTTATTAACACATAAAGTTTTTAATAAAATTCAATAGTAAATCGATTCACATCTTATATAATAATCCCATCTTTATAGACTCATCACCAACTTAATAGGAAAAAATATGTTTCTTACATACGAAGGTTATCAACTCAAATTATAATGAATTTTTCGAACTTGGGTAGAATTTCCACCCTGTATCTGATAATTCGAAAATTGATCTGGTATGAAATATGAATCAACTCCTACAGGGATTTGACCCATTAAACCATTGTTTATATTAGTGAGTTGTGATAGTCCACTTCTTGAATCATAAGTATTTGGAGCTTTCATCTGGGCAATTCCATTTCTTGAATCATAAGAACTTTGAGAGCCAATCTGAGATAGTCCATTCCTCCAATCGAATGTGTTCATTGCACCATACTGTGCAAAACTATCGCCTGACAGATACGGATTGATTCCTCTGTATTGGGACATTTGATTTGAAACCAAAGGAGTTGTCAAGGCATACAACATTCTACTTGCACAGTCTCCTGTTTGACAAGATGTTGTAGGAATTGGATAGTTTGTAGGAATTGGATAGTTTATAGGATGATCTGTTGATTTTGAGAACATGGTTGATTTAGACAGTATTGACCACATTGACCTCCTGCGGCACCACAAGGTTGAGGTTGTGTTTGGTATAACACTTGTTGCTGTGGTTGTGAAATGATAGTTTGTTGTGGTTGCCTAATGTACTGTTGTGAAAACCAATAATACTGGCACAGGTTGGACAACTGTTGGTTGTGGTGAACAGGAACAGGGTTTGGCTGTAAAACGGGAGTAGGAATTATAATAGGAACTCTTTGTGGCGGTGGCGTAGGTGGTTGTGGAGCTTGAACAATTATCGGTTGTCGAACGATAGGCTGTACAATTACTCTTGGTTGTGGTGATGGTGTAACTATTTGTTGGGAACGATACTGGGGATATGGTAATATACTATCTGCCTTTGATTTCCAGCACAATCTGGAGTTGGATTCTTACTGGAACAGTTTTCGCCTCCTCTAGCAGTAATATTTGTTTGAGTACTTCTTGCGTCAGATGTACTCACACGTATGGTATTCACATTAACTGATGTTACATTTATTGGTACACTAATATTGTTCATATTGGTGATATGATTAGTCAATGTAATATTAGGATTTATATTCACATCGTAATCATTTTTCACATCGTTTATGTTGCTGGTTTTAGAACCTGAATCCCTGGGTGGTACAATTATTGTTTCTTTTGTTTTTTGTGGTTCTGGTTCGATGACTTCTTTAACATCGCAATTACTTCGACAATCTGAACCCTTGTTACACCTTCTGCGACATGGAGTTTGGCAGTTTGTTCTACATCCAGTTGAACAATCGGAAGAGTTGCAATCACTATCGCAATCCGTGGTACAGTTTGATTCCACATAGCTAAGAGAATTGATTATCAACAGGGCAGATAATCCGAAAAAAAAAATTAATTTTTCATCTGGAAAAAAAATATTTTATGGTCAAGTACCTAAGACACAGAATTCATTCAGACAATTTCCGAATTCCCAAAAAAGTTCTCAAAGGAACAGCTTAATATAGTTTCATCTAAATGTCTGTAATTTTAAAATTACGAGTGAACTGTGGTCTCATGCGACTCGATTGGATTACTTGATGAGCAGTGGCGCAGCCGGGATTTTGTTAGGGGAGGCTGAACTGAACAATTCTTGATGATACAACAAATACGAAAGTTACAAAAAAATAAAGAAGAAAGAAATAACGAAGAAGTTAATCTTTGGGGGGGGGGGTTCCAGTCCCAAATCCTAATCATTTAATTAATAACACGAAAAAGAAACGAGAAAACAATATCTTCTCCTGCCCATTCATAAGCACGATAGTTATATCGAAAATTTGTAATGAATTAATTAGGTTTTAATGAATAAATGAAAACAGAAGAATAAAAGTGTTGATAAGTATTAGAATTTTTCAATCTATCGGTTGTCTGATCAGGAAACTCAATATAAAACAAAAAAATATAGGGTGTCCCGTAATTAGACCGACAAACTTCTAGTGGACATTATAGATCGTTTAGATAGATTCGACCCAAATCATATAATGCAAAATTGCTTCGTTAAGGAGCTAGTGCCCTTTGAAGAAGACGACCTGTCCACACTTTTTGCCACATATTCGCAAAACGGAGATACATAAAGTGCTGAAAGTTTACACATGGCTAATATCAAAAATACGCATCGATTAGATTGAGTGCATTTCTTTCATGTCAAACACAATCGTATTATTTGGGGGGGGCGAAGGGTTTTTTTAGTTGAAAAATTTTTCAACTTTCATTATTTCGCGAGATTTACATCATATTCATAAACTCTGATGTTTTGTCTTGTATTAATAACGCCCAGATGCACCATTTCTGAAAAAAATAGATTTGAAGTTTTCTCTTTTTTCACTAAGTACTCAATGTTCACTTTTGTTTTGAGTTTATTTTCACTTGATAATGGTTAGGCACCTTTTTTCAAGAAAACACATCAGAGTTAATGAATATGATGAAATTATGAAAGTTGAAAAGTTTCAACTGAAAATACCCTTCCGGCCAGTCCGATGTCGATGCCGAACGCCCCTACGGTCAGATAAAAGCCTGGTTCGAGCTTCGACGTGAAGCTCGCGACAGTTATTCCACCAATCAGAGAATATCAACAAAACTTCACCTGACCCCCTCCTTTTGGTTTCTGGTTGTCAAAATATCCTCTTTTGTAGTTGAAATAAACCAATTTCACTTGTATTTCTGCGACAGCGAGGGAGAAAATAGGAGAATTGGGGATTGTCGCTGGCTTCACGTCGAAGCTCTGAGAACCAGGCTAAACACTGAGGAGCTCCGACCTTGCGCCTTTAGATTTTTATGTCTAGAATACTTTGAAAAAGGAAGTATATCTAATTAGCTTTCAGACTCGGAAAGATCTCATCGATAAAATAAACTTGAGTTGTGCAGAAATGCGTCAGAAACGCTATGAACTTCGCATTGCTGTAGATTCAGTACAAAAACAATGTGTTAAATGTATTGTATAGGAGGTTCATTTTTCCGTTATTTTTTTATTCAAGATAAATTGATGATTTTCATGAAATAACATTAAAATTCGATTATGAAGAGTTTATTAAGGTACGGGATTTTTGGACTTTTTCGTTGTTATCGTGTTAGCCATGATATTATGGCGGAGGATGAGCAGCTAGCACAGAAGTTGATATGTCATTCGAAAGTACACTGAATGAGGTATTTTTACTGAGAAAAAAAGGTTTGCATAATTATTAATATTTCATCGACGAAATCATTGGAAAAATAACACTAATTTTGTTAACTTTAGAATCGTGATATTCATCTCGTTACCACGAACGCAAAAAAGAGCTAGACTCTCATATCTTGTAGCAAATTTATTGCACTTTCTGAATATGTGGTCAAATTTGTTGGGACTACAAGGAAAACTGATCATCAATAATGAAATTCGAAATATTTCGTGAAATCAATTACAGTATTCGTTTTGAGATATTTCGTGCTCCTGAGCTGTTCCAGTGCTTGTGCGCAGCCAATGGCAAACCGTATTTCGAGCTAAATAGATCTTAAAATGAAGAACAACTGTCAATATTTCGACCATGTGTTATATGACATTTTTGTTGCAAATCACTCGAAAATCCCGCCTGAAGTTTGGCTACTTTGAAAGTAGACACCCTGTATGTTATACTCTATAATCTTTGGTGAACAGTTTCCAACCGATTTTATTCTGTCACCAGGTGACAATTAACGAACTTTTTTAAGTCTAGACTTTCTGATATTTATGAAATCAAATTGATTAACTACAGAATCACCCCCCCCCCAAATATTTAAATTTTTGTAACGAATATCATGGCCTTGGAGCCGGTGGGAAAAATTGCAAATTATTAGTTTTCTTACTTTCTAAATAGCTTAATAAGCTAGAGTCTACCACATTTCTTCTCTGTGAAAATTTTGTAGTCGCGGCGTTTTTTTTCAGCAATCTAAATCGACCATATTTTCGAATTTCTAAATTCATACATTTCATACTCTTCTTTTGTGAAATGCAATCATAAAAACAATCTGCGAAAAATGAAAAACATGATTGTCCGACTAAAATTATTGTGGCTTTGAGCGTGTCGACTGTCTACCAACCTCTAATTAATTCTTTGTAACATCACGAATGGTATCCAGTAAGAGTATCACACCAATCGTCAGGTAGAATGGAATAAGATCTTTATATTTATGATTATGATGTTTTCTTGATGCTCAGAATATTTTACACTGTCTAAGGATGTTAGCTGTGAATTGTTTCACTTCCAACCTACTAGTTTTGAAGCCATGGTTATTTTTCAAATATTCACACAAAAACACTCCATGATTTGCATTCGAATATCTGAACGAGAACGCAAGGAAAATAATATATTTATACAGTGTGTTTGGTCATGACTTAGCGACAATTTAAAGGCATCAAATATACCTGATTTTATCGATAAAAACACCCACATTGGGGAATTTACCCCCTAATTTTGGAGTAGCCCTATATTGGAATTTCTTTATAATGCCTACATGTAGTGACTAAAAAAAAACGTTTTTGTCCTGCTCACTCACCACTACAACACCAATATTTCCCAACCTGTTCACAAGCCCGATTATCTGTAGCAACAAAAAATTTGGGGGCACTCGCGTAGTGGTCATGTTCGAACAGCTATAACTCTCAAATGTGTAACTAACAGAAATGCTGTAGGTGTTGTTTTGTAGCTAATATCCTTGCGTGGTAAATCATTAATTTATTATACTTCAATGTACTAGTTCTTGTACTATTGCGGATTTACTAAGAAAATCAGTAAATTTTTATTAACAAAATAAAAAATATTTTCAAAGATTTTTTATGGCATTTTCAAGTTATATGTTTTCATATTGGCATACTTCAATGGAAGGTAGTTGTATCATCTACATTTTATAACGTTTGAAAACTCCGGAAAATCATTTGGTGCCTAATAATGAAATTATACTGGTTAAGGATGTAGTAATGTATGGATTCAAATAGAAATCTTTTGACATCTTTCGGGTGAGTGCAATGGCGCAAAATGCATCTGATGTTCAATTTCTTGTTGATTATATACTTCTGGTCTAAGCAGAAATACCCTCGACTGTTTTAATTCATATGGAGCCCCTGTATATCTTTTATCTTTGCAAATGTTGAGGGAACTTGGTATTTCGAATGCTCACATACTTACTGAGATTAGTGTAAAAAATCTATAAAAACGAGGAATAACTGTTAGGTACTCCTAGAATAACTAAATTTATTTACTGCAGACTAATAGAGAATAATGTTTCAACCTAAATTAAATCCAATGTTCAAAATCACCTCCGTTCGTTCCGTGACAATGTGCAGTCCTATTAACATTTTCTTGAGCCACTCTTTCCAAGACCTCTCCACGTATTAGTTCACATTCATCAATAATTCTTCGTTTAATTCTTGCAATCATGTTGGCCGTCTAACGTAAACACGTGATATCAAATAACCCCAAAAAAAAATCTAACGGGCTAAGATCCGGAGAACGATTAGGCCACACTATGAATCCTCCACAGCCAGTTATCGATTTGGAAAAGTCGCACCAGATTTTTTCGGTAATGTGAAAAACTCAAAAGAAGTTGATTAACATGCGATACTTCCTCGTGTATACATATATTTTACGGTAAACCCAATTCTAAATTCCAACCCTTTCAATATCTGCAATTATATACAGCAGGTCCCGTATAAATTGAAAAAGTTGAGAGAATTTCCGGTTCAAGCGGAAGTATATAATCAACACGAAAATGTAGATACAGGCATTTTGGGTTATTGCACTCACCTCCAAATTTCATAAACATTGTCCTTTTTCTTGAAAAGATGTTTACCTCGTTTCATACGTTATACAAATCCTGTATACAAAAATGCTTTTCAACAAGGAAATGTCTAGAACTACTTTTTGAAGTCAACTAAAAATATAATATTTCTGAAGTTTTCATACAAAATTTTCTCTACTCACCTTGATGGAAAAATGAAAAATTTTGTTATTTAAATATCGAGAAACAGATTCAACGTGTTTAACATTCAAAATTCAAAAGAGGAAGATGTCCCCAAATCGAAAATAAAATTTAAAATAACGATAACATTGATAATGTACGTGATAAGTCAAGGCAAAAATTGTTATTATTCAAAGTTACATAGCATTCAGATAAAATATTTGAGAATTTGGCGCAACCCATTCAAGATCCTGAATATTGACATCAATCGATTGATTGATGTTAGAAAAATAAATAACATCACATAGCAGACTCAATATGTTCCATTGAGAATGCGTTTACGCGACGCAAGTCCAGGCGTTTATTTTATATTCAGGTTTTGAGTTAACTAACTATACCTTCTTCTCCTTAAACAATGCTATAATGTTAATACTATAAATAGGTATACAGGGTGTCCCGTTTATACCACGCGAAAGTGACACTGGAGATAGATTGGCATTAGGTCTATCAGATAGCATCAACAGGACCTCAGTAAAAGTCCGCTGGTTTTCGAGATATCACCACTTTTGTGTATTTTCTAAAAATCTCCAGTTTTCGGTCTTTTATCGCCTAGCATACTAGACATTACTTCAAACTCATGTTTTTTTTACCTAGGCTATCCTGAATAGTTGCTTCAAGCAATGAATTAATATTTTCACCGAGAACTAGAACAAAATCGTTCAAAAAATGTCTAACTTGTTGTATTTTATGCCGAAGTTAAAACGTTTACTTAAGTTTGACTGACTGCTGTGAAAAAAAATTATATCAGACTGAATTGAAAAATAATAGTAAAAACTGGTCCATTTCATGCCCTTTTCAAAATGATACAACACTACCAATTCTTTTAAGTCAAAACCTTAGAAATTCGAATTTTGTCGCGAGAGATGTGTTTAATCCGAAATAATTAAAAATTAGGAAAATGCAGAAGTATCACCTGTTGCCAAATTTTGTTGCAGATAAGTAGGTAGTAAAAAAAATTAACACAAAAAATTTAATTATTTATTTTAATATCAATTTACAGTAAAATCGTCTCATAATAGGTGTTCAAATTGCCTGCCGCCGGCTGTTATGCATAATCTGCATCGTTTAAAAACTCTCTTTTCAGTCTTCTTAAACTGGTGGCTGGTATTTCTCGGCTGCTTGATTTATGCGCTGGCGCAGTTCCTCTCTGTCCGAATTGGTTTGCGTAAACCTACCTATCCTGCTGGAAGATGTACCCATTGATTTAAGGAGAAGAATGTGGTATCAAAATGATGGGTGCCCAGCACACTATGCCCGCATAGTGCGAACGCACCTTGACCGCGCATACTTACCGCTCAAGGTGGATAGGCCGACGAGGCCCGATTTAGTGGCCACCACGATCACCGGACCTAAACCCATTAGATTTTTTTTACTGGGGATTCTTAAAGGATAAAGTTTACGCAAAACCAATTCGGACAGAAGAGGAACTGCGCCAGCGCATAAATCAAGCAGCCCGAAAAATACCAGCCACCAGTTTAAGAAGACTGAAAAGAGAGTTTTTAAAACGATGCAGATTATGCATAAGAGCCGGCGGCAGGCAATTTGAACACCTATTATGAGACGATTTTACTGTAAATTGATATTAAAATAAATAATTAAAATTTTTTGTGTTAATTTTTTTTACTACCTACTTATCTGCAAACAAAAATTTGGCAACAGGTGATACTTGTGCATTTTTCCTAATTTTTAATTATTTCGGCTTAAACACATCTCCCGCGACAAAATTATAATTTCTAAGGTTTTGACTTAAAAAAATTAGTAGTGTTGTATCATTTTGAAAAGTGCAGGAAATGGACCAGTTTTTACGATTATTTGTCAATTCAGTCTGATATAATTTTTTTCACATCAGTCAGTCAACCTAAGTTAACGTTTTATCTTCGTCATAAAATACAACAAGTTAGACATTTTTTGAAGGATTTTGTTCTAGTTCTCGGTGAAGTTATTACTTCATTGTTTGAAGCAACTATTTCAGGATAGCCTAGGTGAAAAAGAACATGAGTTTGAAGACCGAAAGTTGGAGATTTTTAAAAAATACACAACGTGGTGATATCTCGAAACCAGCGGACTTTTACTGAGGTCATGTTGATGCTATCTGAAAGACCTGATGTCAATCTATCTCCAGTGTCACTTTCGCGTGGTATTTACGGGACACCCTGTATATAGGTGTTTCAGAATAAGATGCCCAATATTCGGAAATCTTTATCCTTATAAGTTCCATGACCTAAAGTTACTTTGAACTGTGGGTCTCTGACACATTGTTTCCGAGATACAGGGTGTTGAGATTCTTCTCTTCTTCTTCATATTTTAAGCTTGTGGCTTGTATTTTCTAAATAATTATTATGCCTCCTGTGAGATCGAAGTCCATGAGTCTCTACAGCGTTTTGACGGTCTCCCCATCGGTCGGCGTGTTCCTGGTTTTCCATCTCTCACAATCTTCGCAATTATTCTGAGCACTTTCATCTCGGTAGTTTGCAGGCTGTTCTTCATTAATTAGTTATTTTATATGGACCAATTAACTAGTTCGAAAACTTGATGATTCATGCAATTACAACAAATATTTCGAGAAAAGATACAAAAAGAGATATTCCTAATTCGCGCATTTCATCAACCCTACGAAAGGAAGATAGAATAGTTCCCGGATATTCTCACTCAAGAGTGTTCGTCACAAGGGCAGAATATGAGAATAAATTAAATTCATAAACTAACAAATTTAAACTGAGGAAAAATTTATTTCATTACTGCTATTAGATTTGTCATTAACATTGTATGAACAAGAAACTAGACATTCAGTTAATGAAATTACAATTAAATCTAATAATAAAAATAAAAGGGATTTCTGAAAAGTCCATATCCAAGATTAGTATAGTCCATTCACGAAAGGTTGAGCCGTCGGTTGGCCATGGAAATTTGGCATATTCCACTGTGTATATTGAAATTTTAGGTTATGTTCTTTATTTTCTTGTCAGATTGATACGCAATGTTGTCAATATTGCATAGAGTTGTCTGACAACTCGCAAGCTCGTCTGACGTGGCCGGGTACATTCGGCAACGTTGACTTTATTTTATTTTATGACAGCAAATACTACCAACTTCAGATAAATAAAGAAACGCCTACTATTAGCCTATTCGTTTTGAGATATTTCGTGCTCCTGAGTAACTCAAAAGCTCGAGATACGGCTTGCCATTGGCTGCGCACAAACACTGGTACAGCTCAAGAGCACGAAATATCTCAAAACGAATACTGTATATGTGCTCAACCTTTCGTGAACGGACTATACCTGATCTATTTTTATTACGGATTTTCTTATGTTAAAAATTGTGAGTTTAATCCAAACGAATTCTCATCAATACCGTATCGCATATAATATAACAATATGACAATCTGAGAATGGCATTTCAACACCTGTATTTCTGGACTTACTTAATAATAATTAATTCATTTATTAAAATGGTTTATTCAGTAAATTATGAAAATTTCGGTAAGATGAAGTATATGGAGAAGTATTAAAAGGCTGGAAATAAGTCGGATATGAAATATAAGGTGAAGGAGATTGATAACCTAATGGCATAAAAGGGGGATATGGTGTCCTGAAATATGAAATTATAGTAAGAAGGAAAAATCACAGGAGATGGACTGTTGTACATTGGCAAAACTGGGAAATTTGACGGCAGGAAATTCTGTGAGTGAAACTGATACGGTGTATGGATGTTTGATTTAACGACACTGAATATGAGCTTGAAAAGGGTTGTACCCATCTGACTGGCAGAAATGATGACGGTACTGATGATGTTGTGTCATTAACATTGAGAATGAGTAAATTTGATTTCCTAGAATATCATCAACATATCTAGACATGAAAGGATTCATGAAGCTTCCGCAATTCTTCGAGTTCCCGCATAGTACTTCACCGAAAACACTTTCAGTACTATTACTACAAGCACATGACTTTTTATTCAAACAAGTAATAAATGGAAATTTAGCAGTAGATTACACTTCAGTATGCCAGGACCATCGCAGCAGCTGGATTGTCTTGCGTTCACAATATTTTCTTGGCGGTTATCATGCTCAACAATAATTTCATTTTCATTTGTAGAATTCATCCTCACAGGAATATCCAAATTGTTCATATTATTGATCAAGTTGTATAAATCAATTTTAGTGGTAATATTCAGTGCATCATCATTATTCAATCGGTTGGAAACAGTTTGCTTCGAAATTATTCGTTTCCTTGATATATTTTCAATGAGTTTAAAAGCATGATTGCCTGCATGAGTATCTGCAATCAGTTGTTTTACAGATTGAGTGGCAGGTTTTGAAACAGCAATGTCGGTTTTCACAAGGTTTGAATGGACAACATTTCGAACAGCAGTTGTTTCCAGAGAATCCGCCAAAATTATCTTTCTTACATTTTTTACAATCGCATGGTGTACATAATGAAGAAGATTCTGTTAATCCTGTAGAAGTATTGTGAGCTCCATGTAGTTCTGCAGATATCATTCCTTCCACACATTCAATGTATTTTCGATAATCTGCTATAGGACATTTCAGTGAGATAAGGTCATTCAAACTATCCTTTCCATAGGAACTAAGTGGAATAAGGAGAAGAATGATGATTGACTCTCGAAATAACTGAAAAATCAAAATAAATATTTCAATAGTTTTGAAAGGAACTAAATAGATTTGTATGAAACTCAAATTTGCCTGAATTATCTTTTCTGATTAATTATCAAGGCATTAATTGCATTAATCGATTTTGGAAATGTTGAACAAATCTGTTCAATACGTTGGGTATGTTGGCGATAGCCAAACGAATGTTGGTCTTCAAGTGGGCCAGAGGCCTGGTTGACGCCCACTTGGGCGAAGAGGCGCTAAGCTTAATAATAATACGTAATACCATTGCATAAGGAATTCCTTATACAATAGTAATACGTAGGTATTAAATAGAGAATTGAGAGTATTGAGACTGTTCTAAAGATATTAATATTCGTTGCCAAGCAACGTGCTAAATTATTACATTGGTTCGAGTTTCAACGAAATTTTTTCTATAAATTCATCTAGAATGTTTCGACATACCAATAATTTAATAATTTTGACTCTAAGAACCAAAACAATTTTTTTTATTATTTCAGAGGTCTGAACGAAACATTCGAATGGCTGTAGTAACGAAACCGTTTTATAATTTACGATTCTGTTTTCATATTCGTGATAGGTATAAAAAGAAGTACAATTGTAAAAAATTTCATGAAACACCCTGTATATGATTGTGTTTATTAGAATCAAGGAGGCTTTGTAACAAACTATTTCTCAATTATTATATTCAGCGAATATTTTATTTTATAACAATAAACATTTTTTATAACAAACGCAACATTTCAAATCATATGTTCTATACACCGGGCATTATGATCCATATATAAATTATATATTTTCCTTATTTCATTATAAGTTACTACGGCCAAAATAGGGTTTCCTTGCGAAAATAATTCAAAATTAAATAAGGAAAAGATATAATTTATGTATGAAGTGGCAATAGAAACAGCATTGTCAAGTATTTAGAGAGGCAGTTCTCTACTGTGATAGCTGTGCGGGGCAGAACCGAAAACGAGCAATGCTGCAAAAATTTCTGCAGAAATCTCAAAAAAATTGAGACAATAAAGATAGTTTTCTTGCTGCCTGGGGCCTATCGCACCAAAATACTTTGCAACTTTTTACTTCGCACTTTGCATTCTGACACATTTGAAAAGTGAAAATTAGTTATGTTGCACAACATTTCTTCCAATATTTAATGTCTGCGGAGTAATTTTCACTATGCACTTGACTTTTCACAATGTATTTTTCATTTATGAATGCGTTTCGTGCAACCTAATTCATTTGAAAAGTGAAAAGTTGCAAAGTGTTTGGTGCAATAGGCCCCAGATGCCAGTCGATTCTGTCCACGCAACAATTGAAAGATTTATTTGAAAGAAAATAGTATGGACACCATCTGAATGGGATACCATTCTCATTAATTCAAGAATTAATCCCAGACCTTCTGAAGTTGTGAGGATGCAGCATCATGAGTTCCGGAACTGGATATCAGCCTTCTAATGTAGCAGATCGACAAACCTTCAAAATTAGTCAGGTGAGTCAGGCAAAATTTCAAAAAGCCAATCAATTTTGAGGTGAACTACAACTACACGGGCCCTGGTATGGACGTAGTAATGATAAAACAACAAGGCAAGTTATTATTTGTGTCATATTTCTGGAGAATGGAGTTATTTCATTCTTTTAGGCCGAAGGAGTCGCCATTTCGACATTAGAGAAGAGGGATCAGGTCAATTTGTGCAAACAGAATGTAATACCAGAGAATAAGTTCCACCAAGACTACTCTGATCTACGCGCCAAGGCTTCCGTTTGTGATATATTGCCAGAGACTGACGCAGAAGACCTATCAGACGTAGAAATCTGAATAACTGAAATGTAGTTATCGTAGACATTTTTTTTATTGAATATCATTGATATTGTATTGACATTTTTTTACACCCTTCTCTGAAATTTTCAAAAGAAATTTTAATTTAAAATAAAACTGTGTCAAGTCAAAATGAGTGTTCTTTTCTCTTCAGGCTTCTTTCTTATTAAACATTGGTTTACACTCAACCAATTTTTAACGCAAGCCGGCAAGAATAACGTAAGTATAATACATTTTGTGACCAGAATCGTAAGCAGGTCATTTACGACAATTTGGGTTAATTTTTTTTCTCTAGAAAAGTGACGTTAGTGCCAGAACGTAAAAATTAGTAGTTTTCGAGCAAAATCTAATCATTTTTAGTGAAGATGTGCCTCTTGAAACACCAAAAAAAATATTTTCAACAACCTTACATCAATGCTCTTTGACTAAACCAAAAAATGTTGTTCCTGTAATAACGTAAGTCGCGATTTACGATACTTTGGCAAAAAGGTATCGATATTGCTATATTGAATAATACTTTAAAAACCGAAAATCGCTCATATCTCCAAAACGGCTCATTAAAGGAGAGCGTCCACCTATCGGCAGCGAACGCAGCGGACGAAGCGGATTTTAGAATTCTTTGTGTAGAATCCGATTCGTTCGGCGCGGGTAGGTGGACGCACTTGCATTAGTTTCTATACAAAGGATTCTAAAATCCGCTGCGTCCGCTCCGTCCGCTGCGTTCGCTGCCGATAGGTGGACGCTTACCTTTAGTTAGAGGTACCACGTTTATATGAAACTATTAAGGCTTATTTTGATATCTAGAAATATTCAACCTTTTTTTCATCACTGGTCTCAAAGAGCATATTTTGTGAGTTTCAGAGATATCTCTATAGTTCAGTTTCATCCACTCTCAGTTTTTAACACAGATAGGAATGAAATCTTCTCGTACAGCACCGATTTGGTGCCAGAAGCATGAGTTTGTTCAATTATTAAATTGTTCATCTAACCATTTACGCTGGGACTCTTCAGAATAGGATCATAATACTACACACTTGTTTATATTACCATTGTTTAAGGTCCTGAAACAATGATATAACGAAAACAGCGGTTGCCCAAATGTCACACCTATTAAAATCTTACTGTTCAAACGTTTTCCGGCTATCTGTTAATACACTAATATAAGGAATTTATTTTCCATACTAGATACCATTCGATCAAATTAGGATACGTCAAAGGTGTACGCTGCAGGAAAATGAGTTTTCCGAAAATTAACAATATTTGTGAATTCTAAAATTAGTTTCGTCGCGATTATGGAAATAGTGATCAAAAATTGTTAGCATATTATACCAGTAATTCAAAATGGGAAATTCATATAACATGTCAATCTTGGGATTTCAGGTTCTTGAAGATAGTGGAAGTAATTGGAAATACTGCGAAATATTAAATTTAGGTAAGTTGCGATGAAGGAATTTGAAGTTTAAAAAATACGTGTGCAAATTATTTTTGATGAAGCTTCCAAATCTTTTTCAACATTAATGAATCTCTATCGAATTAATTGTTATCGCGGTGAAAACATTTCATTTTTCATTAACAATAAAATATTACAGCATGATTGTTTTCCATTCATTATGTTTACTGTCGGCCTAAACAGGATAACTTCCGAAAGGAACAAGTTTCAAGGTAGATTCAAAATTTCAGAAAAGTTGAATTCATATAGAAAAATATTCCAGTGACAATAGCTTTAAATTACCAATAAATTCAAATAAGATATTCAGGTCACAAACCTTGTTTGAAAATTTGACGTTTTTAGATGTTTCTTTTCGTTATGAATATTGAGTTCAAACAAACAATACCGCCTAGAATTTTTATTTTTTTGAAAATCCTCTAATGAAACAATTCGGACGAAATAAAGCACAAATATGTGACATTTATCTTCTCAGTAATTTTGTTAATATTGAAAAATGAAGAAGACAAAGTTCAAGTGAGAGTAACTCAGAAACCGTAAAGACGATTTTGCCTTTTTCAAAATCATGTGCATATGGAAGTCACATATCTACCGTTCGTAAGCTGACACTCAAAATGTCAAGGAATTGTTTTTATCCGTTGTAGAGAAATCGTTTTTGCTGCAGAACAGAATCATTTTTGACCTCATATTCTTCATCAGTGAGTCCAACCGAGTCGTTCGAGACCACTTCAGGTTCAGTTCAACGTTAGAAAATTAAAGACATTTGGGCAAAGCACTATTTCCGTAAGTTCAAAAGCGCAAAAGAGACTTGGGCAAACAATGCATTGAAAAATTTCTTTGGAAACGCTTGAGTAAATTGATTTTTTCATATTTGTTCTAAGTGAAATGACCCGTAACTTGAATGGAAGTAATGAGAAAAAGAACTAATTTCTGATTGTTATCTGAAGACAAAAAGTTTTTTTCGAGATTCGAAGACTTACCCCCATAATCGTTTTGATCGCTTTCGATCTATAGGTACACTTCGCACTTCGTGACACCTAGGTACTCTATAAAATATTTGGTAGAAAAACATGAAGGATAGTTTCCTATTTGATATACTTTATAGGTAGATAAAAAAGGTGGAAAACACTATTTAAATATTAGTATAGGAGGAACCTATATTCAATAAATGTCGCATTGTACTCATTGACTCATTTTATATGACTTGAATTTCATTCGTTATTTTATTCCGATATATAGTATGATTGATACAGTTTCAAATGAATTTCAATAGATTGTTAATGGCACGAAAGTGGAAACCTTTCAGAAATACTCTTATTTGGTGTTCGCAAAACATGTAGGTACAGTGCTTACACAAAAATAAAAAAGTTATAAAGTAATTGAATACTTAAACATTTTAGATCTAGAGATTAACCTTTATACAGAGTGTTTCATCGTAAACTGGACAAACATATACCGGGTGGCCCAACACTGTCGCGATGGTCATTTTGAGGGTGTAAATGAAGATATTTAGAAATTCTTTTTTGTTGTGAATGCAGGGTAACCAAAAGCACAATTTAAAATTATTTAAATATATACAGGGTGTTCCAATACTAAGTTACAGACCAAAGTTACACTTTTTTGAATGTGACACCCTATATATGACCTCAAAAAGGGAAAGGCAAGCTAAAATTATGATGAGTTTTTTCAGATCACTCTGTACCTACATTTAATGCATCATTTACGAGAAAATCGCGAAAAAATTTAAAATATGGAGTCATTTTGAAGCGTAATTTATGAAGGAACCAGTTATGCAAGCGATACAGAAAAAGGTTTTTTGAGTAGACATATTAGCTAGTCCCATAAAGAGAAAACAATATTAATTTCTCAGCAGTTCTCGATTTTCAATTCACTACAAATTGAACAGGTATTTGATTAATTAATTCTCTGAGATTCATTCTGCAACCATCAAATCACTCATCATAGAAAATTTTTTATGATTATCACTACATAAAATTGTTGGTTTACTAGTTTTGAATGAAAATCGAAAATTGCTGGGAAATCATCAGGTTTAGGTATAGAAAAACCTTACGGAAAAAGTTTCGAAATTAATTTCTGCATTCAACGAGATGAAGAAATAACGGACGTGCCATTTGAAATAAGAAAGTTTTCACCATTATTCGAAGTAGATGTTTGAGAATTAATTATGATCACTCTGTACATTCATTTTTTTATCTTTATGGGACTAGCTAATATGTCTACTCAAAATAACATTGTCGGTATCGCCTGCGTGAACAATGGGCCACTATAAATTATAGGCCTCAGTTCGGCCGGAAAGGCACCGCACAGAGAAGATCGCCTGCGTAACTGGTTCCTTCATAAATTACTTTAAAATGACTTCATATTTAGGATTTTTCGCGATTTTCTCGTAAATGGTGCATTTCGTGTACATAGTGATGTAAAGAAACACATCATAATTTTAGCATGCCCTTCCTTTTTTGTGCTTTCGGTTACCCTACACTCACCACAAAAAATATTTTCAAAATATTTGTATGTATTTACACCCCCAAAATGACCATCGCGTTAGTGGTGGGCCACTCGGTATATTCGTGTAGAGTTTACTGGGAGAATCATTTTTTTTGTTATGTATCCTGTTTTCGAAGCGTAAGCGAGATACAGGGTGTTAAATATGAGTAAGATTCTAATGAGTGTGTCAGTTATGAATAACACTTAAAGTTACGGTTTTGGTCCAATCTCAGTATTTTTGGGTCCTCTATTCAGAAAAGTAGATTCTCTCCAAAATAGAAATTACAGAATGGCGGAAAACCTGCAATGTTCCTGATTTTTTTTTCGGTCGTCATATTGAATTTCATTTTCTGAATGAACACAATTTTCAAAGAATTTCTGTGAAAAAATTTATTCAAAAATCGAACACAATTTTTTTTAAATGTCTACAGCTTTAGAGAAATTCACCGGATGAAATTGTTTACAATTTTACTTCTTTTTATACCTTTCACGAATATGAAAACATAATCGCAAAATAATCAAACGGTTTCGTTACTATAGCCATTCGAATTTTACGTTCAGATCTCTGAAATAACAAAAAAAAATGTATTTAGGTTCTTTAGAGTCAAAATTATTGAATAATCAGTATGTCCAAACAATCACAATCTAGATTAATTTATGAAAGAAATTGGGTGAAAAGTTGGGACTCCAACAATTGATTCCGACGTGGGTATCAAATATGGAATTGAGACTGTTTTAAGGATATTAATATTCTTTGCCAGACAAGAGTAGTTCGTAGTTCATAGAATTCGACTGGTATTTGAATTTCACTGAATATAATTGAGCAAGTTGCTTGGCAACAAATATTAATATCCTTAAAACAGTCTCAATTCCCTATTACATCTACGTCGGAATCGAAGGCTCGAGTCCCAAGTTTCACTGATTTTTTTTATAAATTCATCTAGAATGTTCCAATGTTCAGAAATAGGTACCAATAATTTAATAATTTCGACTCTAAGAAACCAAAAAATTTTTTTTTATCATTTTGGGGGTCTGAACGAAACATTTGAATGGCTATAGCATTTTTTAAACAATGGCTATAGTAACGAAACCGTTTGATATTTTACGATTATGTTTTCATATTAGTGATTGATAATTGAAGAAGTAGGTACAATAATTGAACAAAATTTCATTCTACTTCATTATTCATAATAAAGTATAATCTCATGTATTTATCTTTATAAATGATTATTAGAAATTTTTCATCGCTGAAGACATGTGAAATTTGTGTTCGATTTTCGGAAAAAAAATATTCTATGAATTTCTTTGAAATTGTGCTCATTCAGAAAATTAAATTCAATATGACAACCGACAAAAATCAGGAACATTGTTTTCCGCCATTTTGTAAATTTTTTTGGAGTTCGTCAACTTTTTTGAATAAATGAATAGAGGACCCAAAAATACTGGGATTTGACGAAAAACCGTTAAGTGTTATACATAACTGACCACACTCATTAGAATCTTGCTCAAAAATGACGTTTACCACCCTTATGCTTTGAAAACGGCATATACTGTATAAGGCAAAATGATTCTCTCAGTATCCACTACACGAATATATACAGGGTTTTCCTTTTAAGTTGGCCTATTAGACGTTTTAGGAGAACTAGTGAATATTTCGTTCTGAAATTTTAGGTGCAGCCTTGAGGGTGAAGGAACTCTTCGCCTAAAATATTTTCAAGTCGACAGTGTTTCCACGACTATCTCAAACACATATCTACTTTCTTATTTCAAATGGAACTACCTATATTTTCATTTATGTATCGATTCAATACCTAATTCGCAGTATAACCCATTAAAAAAAATTTCTCTGCTATGCACTGTTGCCAAGTTATTCACAAATTCCTGAAACTTTTGACATTTGCATTGCCAGTTTGGAAATGAAATATCTCGGTTATTTTTTATGCGAACGGAACCAAACTCAGCAGTCTCATAGTAAAGACTCCATGCATTCATGTGGTATATTCAGTATTTTGATACATCGTGAGGTTTTTCGAAGATATAGCTCCGAAAATGTGAACTCAAAATTGAAATATTTCGAGATTTTCAAATGGCAACCCCATATTTATTTTACAGCATTCGATTCAAAATAAAAAATGAATGGCAGTCTCCTTTTACACTAATTATTTATTTTGGATAGTTTTCGAATGAGATGAAAAATACTGAAATGTTTCAGTATTTATAGTTCATGATCTATGGTCCTGTTTAAGATGAAATGGTTCTATGATTATGGCGTGAATTGTTGAAGTAGATTCTATATGGTTGAAATCATAAAAAGTATTCGATGATCATGGATGTCATAGAAAAAAGTTTACCCATATTATTCAAACACGATTCGGGCAGTTTTCACAATTATTCACATTTAGCACGAATGACTGGAAAGAAATTCCGCAAATTGTTTAGGCTTTCTGTAATCCTGGCCCTATGTTCATGACCTCAACAATGAACAATAGATTCATTCCGATAATTTACTTTATAATCACACAGCATGTCCATTGAACATGACTATAAATACTGAAAAATTTCAGTATTTTTGATCTCATTTGAAAACGGTCCAAAATAAATAATTATTGAACATAAGGCCAGGATTACAGAAAGCCTAAACAATTTGCGGAATTTCTTCCAGTCATTCTTGCTAAATGTGAATACGATTGTAAAGGTCCTACAGGTCCTTTCAATAATTTTTTGGCATTTCCCGTGATTGTGAAACTGCCCGAATCGTTTTGAATAATATGGGTAAACTTTTTTCGACATCCATGATCATCGAATACTTTTTATGATTTAAACCATAAATCTACTTCAACAATTCACGCCCTAATCATAGACCATTTCATCTTAAACAGGACCATAGATCATGAACTATAATACTGAAAACATTTTCTATTATTCCGTCTCATTCGAAACTATCCAAAATAAATAATTATTAAAGAGGAGACTGCATTCATTTTTTATTTCGAATCGAATGCTGTAAAATAAATGGGGTTGCCATTTGAAAATCTCGAAATATTTTCATTTTGAGTTTCACATTTTCGGAGCTTATCTTCAAAAAACCTTACGATGTATCAAAATACTGAATATACCCATGAATACATGGAGTCCTTACTATGAGACTGCTGAGTTTGGTTCCGTTCGCATAAAAAATAACCGAGACATTGCATTTTCCAAACTGGCAATGCAAATGTCAAAATTTCAGGAATTTGTTATAACTTGGCAACAGTGGCATAGCAGAGAAATTTTTAGTGCGTTATACTGCGAATTTCGTATTGAATCGATACATAAATGAAAATATAGGTAGTTCCATTTGAAATAAGAAAGTAGATATGTGTTTGAGATAGACGTGGCACACACTGCCACTTGAAATATTTTAGGCGAAAGTTCCTTTCACCCTCAAGGCTGCACCTAAAATTTCAGAACGAAAATTCACTAGTTCTCCTAAACGTCTAATAGGCAACTTAAAGGAAAACCCTGTCTGTATGTCCAGTTTATGATGAAACCCCTGTATACCATCCATCACACAACACACAAATTTTTGTGAGTGTATTCCTATCTATGAAATAGTATGGAATATGTGATTCATTCGTATGCGAGCAGTTGAACAGATGATTTTAATCTTGTTACTGTTGAGTTTGAACTGTAAACCTAAGACACAAATAAATTGGTCTAGGTTTTTCAAAAAACTGAAATGTAATTTTATTTTTTTCTATGAATATACAATACATTATTAGAACATTCTTCGTGTATAACGGAAGCTTTGGTAATAAGAATTTTATTGTTGAATCTTCAAAGCCCTCCAGTGTTGTCTTCACAACAAAATCCCAATATTTCTCATAAGCCGTATTTGTTTCCTTATCCACCATTCTCGAGATGCCTTCAACAATAACCTCACGGATTCCTGAAAGATTAAGTGAAAGTAATTTTCTGTTATTTGAAACATCATTGTGTATTTTCAATTCGTTGAAAACAGATTCCAAGAAAATTTTTCAGATAAAAGTTAAAAGTCATTCGTATTGGTATTGTTAATTTTATTTTTTTTGTTATTATCTGGTATTGGGACAATATGGAAAAATATCAATTAATGATGAGATAATCGAATAATTATATACAGCGTGGAATATCTAAATCGAATAATTCATTATTCCAGTTACTGTACAGCTGGCCAGAATTGGTGATCCCTGAACTTCAACTTTTTAACAGTTAGAGAAAAATTTTGAGGAAAGACCTGAGAAGGTGCTTAGAGCGTTCGTTCTTTGGTGGAGCATTAATATTATTACCTCAAAAATTGTATAGGACTTGGGATTCATATTATTATATTTATATTCTGGAAATTATTCAAAAAATGCTAAGTAGTTGTTTCAATAAATATAAATTCGTAATATAGTACGGATGACATTCGATTAAATCCGAAAAACGTTACAATCATAGGAGCACTTCAACATTTGTAGTACGATGTGTTTCAGGATATCCAAACTGAACGAGATAATGCGATTATTCCATTTGACTTGTCCACACTGTAGAGAAAAGTTATTACTATTATTATCTAGAATATCGTGATAATTAAAAGATATATATATTTGAATTTCGAACAGACCCAAATGATTCATCTGGAATTCTGTACTTTTCTATGATTCTCTCCAAGTCCAGTCAAGAGTCGCTCGACTACATCATAATCCTCGAGATTCTCTATGCAAGCTGTCATATAGGCTGACAAGAATACATTGTTTTTTGAAATCAGTATTATCTAGAAGTTGTTCTACAGGAACGTTTCGGAAACGGAAAAAATTCTGATTGTGAGGGTATCGCCTGAAGTACCTGAAAAAAAGGTACAAAATTCAGAATTTGGAATACCTTCAAATCGTTTCAGTGAAAATATTTCATTTAGTTAATTCTATAAGAAATCACATTTATTGGATCGAAAAAAGTTTAGAAAAAAACTATTCAATGAACTAGTTGATGACAATATTTCTTTGTCGACCTCATTATGAATTGAGTGAAAATTCTCCATTGAATTACATTTCAATGGGTGAGAGAAATCCTTCATTAAAGAGGATCATTATTATAATTGATCAATTTAGAGTACATTAATCTGAGTTTTCATCTTGAGGTCGACGGAAAAATGTATTTCTCGAAAATAGTATCGTATAATGAAGACGAACTCTCTCGCGCGCAGACTGATTCTAAGAAAGATAATAGCTATTTAACCAACCAGGTTATTGAAGAGATCGACTCAGGGTCAAGATAGTTCATAGTTCGATACCATTAGTCGCTAGATTAATAACCGAGTTTATTACAAGACTTTTGGACATTCTCGTTCTGCACAAGACATACATTTGACATAATAAAATTTCTATGTTTCTATGTTCCAGTAGAGTTTTGACATTTCTCGTAGTGCTTCAGAAAACTTTGTGTACGGTTGTCATGAGGATTGAACATTAAAATGGGCCATTAATGATCAATTTCGTACACAAAGAAATCACCTTTTATTTTGAGGTCAATGAAAAAATTACTTATTGTTGCTGCTTGGCAGCTGGATTCAGTGATGGCTGCCATTTACGTGACAGAATATCGATTTTTAAGCGAAAATTTTAAGATTATAATAACCTCATAAAAGTCTATAATGCTTAACTTAGAACTGAAAGAAGGTCAATTTGTGTCACCTCTACAGAAGATCAATTTGCCTGAGAAAATTTCACGAATGCGTGGCATATAGGAATGTGTGACGTTGCTTTTTCTGCTGAAACCATGTTATTGGTTATTGCCAGCAAAGTTCTGCAGTTCAGCCACCAAGATGTCTTAAATTTTCACAAATACATACTCCGAATTCACTGCATTCTGCATGCTTCCTCTTGTCTTCAAAGAGGATAGCACCGAAGTTGCAGTCAATACGGTTACTTTTAGGGAGCGAAAGGGTTTCTGATGCTTGCGTTTTGGATTCGTTGCACCCCAATAATATTTATTCTGTTCTTCACTGGTCCACTTGGATGAAATGTTGAATTTTATGGGGATCCATCTCTAAGGTCTTTGTGCAAAATGGAATGTTACGATATCTATACACATTCAAAGCACCTGCGTACTTCCAAATTGAATGTTTCGAGTTTTCATGAACATGCCTATTAACACTTTCCACGTTTTCTTAAGTTCTTGTTGATTTCTCAGCGTTGTACCGGTCTCTTCCAACTTTTCGACCTATTTCCAAAAAAAAGGTTCGGTAGATCGTTTGAGTGGTGAAATTCTCGAATACAGCAGTATCTCACCTATGATTACCATTTCTGTGAAATTCCCGGGCCCACAACACGTAGTTTGCTTAGTTTGCATAGCAACAGAATTCTCAAGAGCCTGGTTTTAGATTGTCATAACCCCCTCGCCCCTCGGATTCGTTACATTCGGCCGTAAGATGAACAGATATTAACTTTTTGAACGCTCCTTCTACTTTAACGAGTGCTCTATCGTTTTACCCAAATGTCGTAATTTTTTGAAATAAAAAATTTCAGACATTGTCGGCTCAAAATTTTGAGCCAACAATGGTCTCGAACGATAAGTAGGGTTCGACTTCCTGATGACGAATCCGTGGTCAAATTCAATTATGTCCGTGAAGCCGTCCTGCCGGCAGACCGTAAGCACGATAACTTTCGAAAATATTTTCCTAGAGACTTGAGATTTTCTGGGTGAGTTCGGTTCCGGAATGCCGTGGTTGAGTTCGTTAACCAGCTAAATCGTACAGGGTGTTCCATAAAGTAGGTCCATTCAAAATGTTTGTTCCTCAATATCTCAGAAAATACGAAACCAATCGAAACCATAGTGTTAACAAAACCCTAGAAATTTAGTCCGATTCGAGGGAAACTTATTTTGCGAATGAAGATTGATATACTGAATGTTCATGCAGAATTCAAAGAGGATCGCATCATCAGAAATTAATTTTTTTAAATATTCATTTTTTTTCTGATTTCATTTTTTTATAATATTCAGAATATAATTCTGATCGTAGATTTTGCATTCATATACTTATCATGAATTACAATACAGAATTTTGAGGTAATAGCATTATTGCTAAATCAACAAACGACGAACGAGCGCTCAATAGCACCTGCTCAGGGTTCTAAATTTTTTTTATATATGTAGTACACAGGGATTTAGATTGCACAGTTTGTGGGGCCAATATTAGTTGATAATTAAAAAAAATTGTTTTGCGAATGCAGATAACCTTTGGGAAAATACAAAAGATAGATTACCGCTTGGCAAACTTCTACTTAATATATTCTAATGAGCAAATTGCTTATGTTCGGGAGAACTGCATAATTGGAGATTGTGGATCAATATGCTCATTAACGAACCCAACATACTATTGAGGTATCAAACTCACCTCGTAAATTCACGGTGCCTGTTTTATAGTAAGTTATTGTGTTTTTTCACGGATTAGGATGATTCTTAAAATGAGTACAAAAAATTATGCTTTCATGAATGCAATGGAAGTTCTCAGAATATTCTAATTTTATTGATCGTTGTTTCTATATGATCAAACACGGTTAATTTCCAATCATTATAATCTTTTGATTAAGTTTCAGTAAGTCAAGGAGATTATTTTTTATCTCATTACTTACTCTAGAAATACTTTTTGCATGCCAGCTGGGTTTTGAGAGAGTTCCTTATTCGATTTCTTCAACAATTGAATTTCTCTTTGTGTTAAACCAGTAGGGTTACAGGCATCCATTTTTTTGCCTGAAAATTTATGGGAAAATATTAACATTGTACTCAGATCAAACTCGTGGAAAAAAGAATATTTTTTTGAATAAATTGATAGACCAGTTAATTGGTGTTCAAAAGTACCTACTCCTAGCAGGAAAGTTTTGGAGTAGTTTTGATTTCTTCCATTTTGTATGTTTTTTGGATGCTGAATCCGAATCACAGGTTTGCTAACAAAATTTCTGTGACGGAACATAGAAAAACCTACAAAAAAGAAGATAAACCCCATTTTTTGTCGTTTTCTGCTGCTTACTCGGAAATTATCAACTTTTCGTCATATACATAATTAAAGTACCTACATAAAATATTCTACAGATTGAAATATCAAGTTTCCTCTGCGATAAACCGTTCTGGTTCAAACTGTAGTTAAAGTAGAGCACTAGAAAGATAGGTATGCCAGATAGGCTGACTGGGTCCAACCATAGACTCGAAAATTACAGATCACTCGCAAATTTTCATCGCCATCTATCGGGGTTATGCACTAACATAGAGGATTAAAACCTCATTTGATTACAGATTTCATTTATTCGATAAAGGCCATAAGTGAACTACTTCCAGATTTATACAACCACTTCAATCAAATGTGTGAAGATACAGGTCATTGAAAAGATGAATCCGAAATGTAACAAATTCAATTACAAAAAAGTTGAATTTTAACATGAATATATTTATAATATTCATGTTATTTTTCGATACATAATTATTACAGTGTGTTCAAATTGTTATTATTACATTGATTTTATATTACACTGTTATTGAGCAACATTATATGAGTCGTTGCCCTCCTGACTGAGATTCACCGAAGGCAGCGTCGGCAAGTTCTGGCACAGGTTTGGGTCATTCTATCGTCAACTTCGGGGCTTTTTCAACTGAAAAATGAAAGAGATGGTTAGACACAACAACTTATTTATGATAGATGAGTGAATACGAAATAAATTTACAGATTAAATATATCTTCTTCATCGTGTAACCGTATTTTTTCAGTCTGTTCCGTTCTTTCGGAATCTTCATCATCATCATTATTGATATCAATAATGTCTTCCGGGAGCTCGATGTTTTGATATATCCCTTTTCACGATTTGGAGATTGGGGAACAATACAGTTTTCAGGCATCAACAATGGCGTTTGCAGCCTTTTTTAGATTAACAAGAAATATGCTAAAGTATCGATTCCGGTGCAGGGTTCAAAATGGTTGTTAGGTACTGACACGAGACAATTTCCAGCCTCAATCGGTCGGGTCTCTTTGATGCTTTTCGAGTGTGGTTTGATTGGACAATCATTGCTAAACCTGAAAGTAAATATTGCCGTGCAGTAGCCGAAACGTCTTTCTCATGGCTTTGCATGGCAAAGGAAGTGGGACTAGCTTGAACGATTTATTACAGGCAATACATTATCTACATTTTACCAAAGTGAATACAGTTTTGCCCCACTTCCCCCCACCGAAGCTGCTGCACGACAACATTTTCTGAAGCTTTACTTTCAGGTTTAGCAATGGTTATCTAGTCAAACCACACTCGAAACTAAAGAGACTTATTGGGGCTGGAAATTGTCTTGTGCCAGTACCAACCATTTTGAACCCTGCACCGTACTCGTAATCACTCATCTATCATTAATAAGTTGTTGTTTTCTTACCATGTCTTTCATTTTCCAATTGAAAAAACTCCGACGTTGACAATAGAACAACCCAAACCTGTGCCAGGACTCGCGGACGCCGTCTTCAGAGAAGCTCAGCCAGGAGCTTCTTCAGGACAACGGCTCATATAATGTTGCTCAATAACAGTGTGATATAAAATCAATGCAATAATAACAATTTGATCAATGTAATAATTATGTATTGAAAAATAATGTACATGAATATTATAAATATGTATATACATGTACAAATTCAACCATTCGTAATTCAATTTGTTACATTTCGGTTTTACCTTTTTGAGCGCTCGTTCTCCTTAGACGAGTGCTATATCGTTTTTCCCAAATGTTTGTAATTTTCGAATTTTGAGCCGAAAATGGTCTCAAACGATACTATTCTACTCTCTGATGAGGAATTCGTGGTCAAATTCAATTCTGTCCGTGGGACCGTCCGTCCGGCCCTTAGCACAATAACTTTCGAAGGGATTGTTCTAGTTCTAGAGACTTGAAATTTTCAGGCGAAGTTCGGTTCCCAAATGGCTCGGTAAGGTTCGTCAACCAGCCAAATCTTACAGAGTGTACCATAAAATATGGCCATTCAAAATTTCTGTTCCTCAATATCTGAGACAAAATGAAATCCATCTAAATAAAATGATGCGGGCATATGCAAGATGCTCAAAACTTTTGTGGCCATATTGTAAACAGAACCATAGAAAATTCAATTGGAATATAGAAAAGAAGAAACTTCATATTTCCATTAAAAAATATCGCATTCGAATGAAATTTTATAAATAAAGATTGATACACTCAATATTCATGCAGGATGTTGTGACCATAGTGTCAACAAAACTATTGGAATATTGGAAAAAAGAATCTTTATGTTTCCATAACATGATATCTGATTGAAATGACATTTTTTGCGAAAGAAGACTGCTATACTGAATTTTCATGCAAAATTTCAAGAGGATAGCATCATCAGAAATTATTTATTTTTCACATTTTTAATTTTTACAATTATTTCCAGAATATAATTCCGATTGGGCTGAGACTCTGCATTCATATATTTGGTATCAATTTAAAATCCCATATAAAATTTCGAGGTAATAGTCTTATTGCTCCACCAAAGAACGAGTGCTCAAAAGCTCCTGCTCAGGGCTTTTCTTAAATTTTTTCAATGACCTGTATCTTCAGACGTTTGATTGAAATAAGGTTTGTGAAGAACACTGAAAGGAATTCACTCATTGATGACCTTCAACAATAAACTATAGTTTTGAAGTGGAAAAATTTGGTTTGTAGTTTGTAGTCGTAGAAAAAGCCCTATCTTCAACTACAGTTTGAGTAAGAACGGTTTATCGCAATGGAAACCTTAATATTGAAATTTGTAGGAAATTTTATGTACTTTCATTAGGTATAGAAATTTCTTTCACGAAAAGTTGATAGTTTCCGAGTAATGAGCAGAAAACTGACCAAAAATAATATTTTTCATTCGTCATTCCGTCAAGAAATTTTGTTAGCAAATCTCAGATTCAAGATCACAAAAAAGATGAAAAAATGAAGAAATCAAAACTACTCCAAAACTTTCCTACTAAAGGCTCAATTTGACTAGACTATCAACGATATATGAAGAGAATCAATTCTTACAATATTTTTGTCTTACCTTCAAAAGTGTGTTGCAGAACTTGATGTGATGAATATTCAGAGATTCAATCGAGATGAATATTTATATATTAAGAGACTTTCATGAAATTACAAAGATCATGATCTTCATTAATCGTAAATATTATTGTTGCGAATGATAATGTTATCCAGTACAAGCGTTTAAAAATAATAATTAGTGCAAAAATGATTGGATTCAGTCAAATATGCAGATGCGTTACGTTCACACATTCAAAGCGGATTTTGAAAGGTCAATAGTAACAATTGAAATTCTCCTTTAGTCAATATAGTCATTTGAAATAACAAAAATTCCTGGAGAGCCAAATATTGGTGAACATTTGGGGTTCAGCAGATAAAGTTTCCAACTTCCCATTGATCTCATGTAGGCTATCAAAATCATAGGTCAAATATTGGGGATTTTTGGATTTTTCTCGGACATGGGGGGTGATTCTTGAAAAATGTCGTATTCGCGATTCGACAATTGTCGACCAACTTCCCTGCTAAGTTGGTCGACATTTGTCGATTCGCGAACACGACATAATTCAAGAATCGACCCCATGGTAAGTTTTATCGAAAAACCAGCCAAAATTGTAGATTTGTAAATTCTCCGCAACAAAGGTCTTCATGAGTTTTTTCCTGAGTATTACCATTCCGAGATATGGCTATTATGAGAGTCACTTTATACGTCAAGATCTGCAATTCTGCATACGTTTCAACGCCACCTCATGGTGTTTTCGAGCGTTCATTCTACTTGAACGATAGGGTTCGACTACCTGATGGATTTCGAATCCGCGGTCAAATTCAATTTTATCCGTGGGGCCGTCTGGCCAGCCGTCTTAATAAATTTTGGAGGGATTGTCCTAGAAAGTTGAGATTTTCAGGGTGAGTTCGGTTCCCGAATGCCACGGTTGAGTTCGTTAACCGGCCAAATCGAACAGGGTGAGCCATAAAATATGGCCATTCAAAATGGTGTGTTAATACAATCATAGGAAAGTAAATAAAAAAAATTCTGATGTTGCCACCAATGTGAATTAGCGAATTGAATGATCATACCAATTTTCCGAAGGATTGTGAAATCAGAACCATAAATTTTGATAGTTTTAGTTATTTACTTTTTACATAGTTATTTTATCCATTTAATTTACAGAATATAATTCCGAGCGTTCCTGCTTAGAGCTTTCTTATTTTTTTGTATCAATCTGTCGATCATCTCTTCAATTGAAGTTTACTCATGAAGCAGAACAGAATGATGATTGGATTTTTTAGATTTCAAAATGAAAAAACAAAACCAGCGAAGAAATTCAATTGAGAGATATCCTTTTAACTAAAATCATCAGTATGGTTATCACTTGAATTATAGCAAAATACAATATGAACTGGCGGTTATTAAATAAACTAAATTTGGAAACAAATAAAAATTTCGAACGAAATGTACAAACAACATCTATATCCGTTATACTATTCATTTATCATAATATTTTCGAATTTGATCAAACTGCTTAGGGCTACAAACACAATGCAGAGTTTGATGAATATGATAGACCATCAGAGTGAATTGCTTATTTGGGGTTTCAGATGAGTTTTAGAAAACTACACATTGTACCTAGCACCGATTGAATTATCCAATAGAGGGAATGTGCTGTGGGCTCAATAGTGTGAAAAATATGATTATTTAATATGTTTTTCAGTATGACAATTTGTGATAAATATTCCTCATTTCAATTTGAATTTTCTCGTATAATTATTTGTTGCGATAACAGATGAGGCGTTTTGTTTCAGTAGACATTTAATTTTTGTATGTTATAAAATGTTATTTTCTTACTCCACTTTCTACATAAAATTATTAAAAAACGTATTAATTTCTTACATCTAATTGTACAAGTTTTAATTCTTAGTGATCAATAAAGGAGTAAATATTATCATCCAAACAAAGATGGAAGAGCTGTAGTTTCAGTTTCTATGGGAGAAGCTGTTTCAGTTTCTACATTTTTATTATCTGTTGTATTCTCATTCAAAACGTCTTGACCCAATAATTTTTTGAAAGTTTCCTCGTCAATTGTTATGGCCTGTCCGAACATATTATCAGGAATACCACCCATTGAGGGTAGAGGTGATGTGTTGTTTTTTATTAATCCATAAAGCAAATTTGTATCATTCACAGAAGTGAAATTCAAGGGAACAAATTGTTCCAGTGGCAAAGGATAATTTCCTAAATTATTACCTCCTAGTGCAGCCATCAAGTTATCGCCATAACCTTGTACTTGCATTCCCATGCCATATGGTGGGATGCCTTGTGGCGAGAAGCTGCCATATATTCCATAGTTATTGTAGGTATTCATGCCGTAGTACATTCCTGGATTGATATAGTTGGCCATGTTGGTTAAGCCACATCCACCATAACTATTACAACCAGAAGGCATCATTGGATTGTATGGCGTTGGAAGCTGAAAGCCTGGACCAAGTACAGGACCTTGACGAAACATCATTCCTTGATTAACTCCGTAATTATAACACGAAGACCCGCAGGTCCTTTGGGTTCTGAAAGGATTTAATAAATAATCGTAGCAACCATTGCAGTTTCCACCCTGGTTATTGCAAGTAACGAATGGCCACTGTGGCTGATAACTGCAAGATGTTTGAGGCTGTGGTACATAAATGACTTGTTGGCCACAAACAGGATTCTTGTTACCAGAATTATAACAAACATTCTGAGCTACTTTGTGAACTACAGGAGCTCTGCAGAATTGTCCGCATTCTTGTCTTCTTAGATGAAAGCAGTTGATATAAGGGTATGAGGCTGTTGGAACGCATTGACGCGGCTCAATGACGCTGCAACATTGAGAATTGCTAGATGCACCATATACTGACGAGCCGTTTTGTGAACTCTCAACTGTGATGTTATTCACGTTCGAGTTGTTTAAGTTTATGGGCACATCTATAAGATTTGTATTATTTATAAGATTGTTCAAATGAATTACAGTGGTGATGTTATGCGCTCCCCTATTATTTACTAAGTTTGAGGAGTTCGAGGACGTTTTGTAACTTCCTGGGGACACTATTTCCCTCTCTTTTCTCTTCGAACAGATCTGTAACAGGATCTCCTACATGAGCTTCTACATGAAGATGATGAACAGGAGTTGTGGCAGAGTCTGTGACAGCAATGATTGGTTTGAACATTCCTTGAATTCGCAACAAGAACTGCAACATCTTTTGTTGCAGGAATTACCACAGTCACTCGCAGTACATTCGTCGCAATTGCAAGAGTCGCATGAGTTTCCACATTGGCCTGAGGAACATTCTTCTTCGTCATCGTCGTAGCAATCAGCGCTTCTCTTCATCCGGCTTCTGACACAATCAACATAATTTTGGTATTCTTTGGCTGAACATTCCAATTTAGCAGGACTTGAAGAACATTTCTTCGTTAGCGATTCCTGGATGGTAAGGGTGGCGATGAGAAACGCCAAGAGCAGAAGCTGTGAAAAAGATATCATTAAAAAGAATTAGTCGAACTCAATTTTTGTTTTGTGCAGTTATTAAATGTCTCTCCTGATAAATAATACTTTTGTTTTCATTCAAAATGTATTTTATCAAAAATTTAAATTAAGATAGTAGGTTTTGTGCGTTTGGCAATTTATTAATTCACTATGCTTTTTAGGTGATAAATCTTGATGGCAGACAAAGCATATCCGGTTGAAAGTTCGTTTACTTTCCAGGAATTTTGATAGCTATAAAATGTAAAATATCGTCGCAATAGTAGGTAGATTATATATGCACAAGTTGATGTATATTTGAAATGCTATGGAAGATTTTGCTATTTTTCAAAATAAATTTATTCTTATTAGGGTAAAAATCAACGTCTTACAGGATCCTTGAAAATGTTATTTTATCATTATAAATTAGCTTTATATTTGATAGGTGCAATTTATGAACATTTTTTTATGGAATAGAGTTCATTTGATTGGAAATCTACTTTTTGTAAATCAGAATTCTCTGCTTTGTGTCCTATTAGTGTGGTTGTTTGAATTTTGCTTTTTAACGATACCATCTATCATTCAAATTCGGTATTGGTTTCATTTTATTACTTCTATGAATTCAAATTTCTTTAAAACACATTAATGAAATAGACACTGGACTGTAATGTTCACAATTTTCAACTAAAACTTTTTAAATATCATGTTGAAATCTCGAACATATTTTGAATATTTCACGTTTTGAAGTTGTTCCTTTCGGATTATCGGGTACACATCAGTCGATCGTAAAAGGAACGACTTTGAAACATAAAATTTTCTGGGTAGGTATGAAATTTGAATGGGTAAGTTTATTTCTATATGAGAAGAATGAAATCAGTAGCTCCCAAGTTATCCGAATTGAATTCTCGTTTTTACAAATTAGAGATATCATTGAGTGAAGAAATCAAACCGAAAATGTAAAAAGAGAATCAATAAATTCAATATCGCGAGAAATTCGAACATTTTTTTTATTTCCCTGATATTTCCGAAACCACACATCCGATCATTTCGAAATTTGTTATTTCGTGGGAACATACAACTAGATATTTTTTAAAAAAATATTTTTGTTTGTGCGTGGCAAACCGATAAATTTCTGGTCGCTAAACTCTCAAACTGAACGTGTTATAGACTTGAAAATTTCGAGGCAGATTTGGGACAACTGTATGTTTACGATCGGTCTTAGGCTGGACTTGAACAATATAACTTACTGAAGGAACCACTTCAAATCTTCAAGTTAGGTTTACGATTTGAAAATAAAAGATGAAATCAAGAATAAAAAAATTAAATCAATACCCTTCAGGACATTCAAGTTGGATTAAGTGTTTTCTCAATATGAACAAGCACGCAAAAGCTTCTAATTTCACGTCAGACTTTTTCAACTTTCTTATCATTAGTTCATTAGTATGTTTATAATAACGTTGAAAAATGGGAAATTTTGAAAACATATTTAATTCATTTTGAACCAGTCAGTTCATTATCGTTATCGGAAATTGTAATTCATTTGCAATCAAAACGGACAAGCAGGAGTTTAATATCAGGAAGAAATTTCATTTTTTGAAGCCATCAAATATGCAAAATTCTATTATGATGAGTGCAAATAAGTGATAATATTGAAAATATTTTCAATCTTAATAGTAGTATGTTTTGCATAACTGACACCGTGCAAATATAGCTGAAAAAGATAAGTATGGTGATCTATTTAAACGAACCGAAAATCGATATCTTATACAAACCGATTGTTTGCTGTACTTATGATTCCGAATTTTTGGATGTACGCAGGAAGGTCAACAGATTTGCGTGTTGACTCAGTCAGAGATAGATAATCTGTCACACTTTGTAACGGATATTTTGAAGGTGATTATTTATACACATAAAAATAGAATAATCTGTGGTATCAATCTCTTGAAGCATATGCGTCACCGAAAATGGGCTGGAGGAGCAATTAATTTCTAACAGAAATAGGGTGAGTGGGAGAAAAAATTAAGAAAATTTCTTTTTTACTTCCATGGAAATCGTATGAAAAACTAATCAGGAAAGTATGCAGAAAATTTGCATTTAGTTTCAGCAATGAACTTTCTCCATAAAATATTGTCAGACTTCTGGGTTACTTATATATCGATTGAAATATAGTCTGGAAGGATTCTGCATTTCTAGAAAATTTTTATTTTTTCACTCCCAGTCTCTGAAACAGAAATAATTAAAAAAAATTAATTGAGATTTATTGCTCCTGCGTAAATCCTTGCACTAATTTGTCAGGAGCAAATTGACAACTTTCAATGTCAATTACCTAGACTCGAAATGAAAAAATGCACAATTCCAAAGATTTTACGAGTTTGCCTGAAGGAGGAATCTGATATGGACACCGACACGTTACATTATCCTTTTCATTTTTTAGTTTTACTGTTAGGCAACAATTTTTTCAAAACCAATTTGTACCTGAAAAATTACCTAGTGCAAGGATTTACGCGGGAGCATTTCATCTTAATTAATTTTTTTAATTATTTCTGTTTCAGAGACTGGGAGTGAAAACCTAAAGAGTTTTCTAGAAAATCTGGGTTATAGGTAAAGGAAACCGCATACTACTTTCTTATTACAAATGGCACACTCGGTTTGTTGCATACTTTCAGTAAAAATCCATAAGTTATTGAGATTTTTATGGAAGAATTGGTGAAAGCAGCGACTCACAGTTTTTGCAATATTTCTCCAACGGGTACTATCGGAGAAATCTTTATCATTTTCAATTTTGTGGCTATGTAGTATTATAACTATGTTGGCCAGTTGGACCTAAAATCTACAGAGATTTATGAAAAAATCATAACTCGCAAAGATTCAGTTAACTTTAACTTCAAAATTTCAGAATATTGATCATTATTTTTAATTTTTTCATTCAATTTTTCATATAAAAATCTAAAAATGCCATGATCAGGTGCTTCTGAGCTCTCAATCAGTAGTGGAGCAATGAGGCTATTACGTCAAAATTTCGTATAGGATTTTAGCTTTATACTAAATATATAAATGAAAAATCTCATCACGATCGGAATAATATTCTGGAAATTATTAAAAAACTGAAATATGCAACAACTTATTAAAACAATTGAAAAATTTAATTCCATGGTTCTGATTATGCAATCCTCTTAAACTCTTCGCATAAACATTCAGTATATCATTTTTTCATTCACAAAATAAATTTCACTCGAATCGGATATCTTGTTAAAAAATATAAAGATTCTTCTTTATCAATATTCCAATTGAATTTTTTATGGTTCAGATGATGCAATCTCTTGAAATTGGGCATGAACATTCAGTATATCGAACTCCAGTCACAAAATGAATTTCACTCGAATCAGATATCTTGTTATGGAAATATGAAGTTTCTTCTTTTCAATATTCCAATTGAATTTTCTATGGTTCTGTTCCAACTATGGTCACAAAATTTCTCAAGAGGCCTATTATAAACGTTTCGCATGTGTCCGCAAATTTCATTTCGATTGGTTTCGTTGTCTAATATATCAAGGAACAAAAATATTTTATGGAACATCCTGTACGATTTGGCTGGTTAACGAACTTAACCGCGGCATTTGGAAACCGAACTCACCCTGAAAATCTAAGCTCTCTAGGACAATCCCTTCCAATCGTACTAACGGCTGTACGGACGGCACCACAAAGAGATTTTAATTTGACCACGGATTGGCCATCAGGGAGTCGAATTTTATTGTTTGGGACCATTTTCGGCTCAAAATTCGAAAATTAAGACATTTGGTAAAACCATATAGCACTCGTTTAAGTAGAACGAGCGCTCCAAACAGGGTGGAAACAGGGGCTCACAGTTTTTCCAAGTCATTCAAAATTTTTGTTCCTCAATATCTCAGACAAAACGAAACCAATCGAAAAGAAATCTGCGGCCACATGCAAAATTTCGTGATCTTAGTGTATATACAACCATAAAAAATTCAATTGGAATATTGAAAAGAAGAATCTTTATATTTCCATTACAATATATCCGATTCGAATGAAATATATTGTGAATGGTGGTTTATACAGGGTGTCTGTGAACAAATGCGAGGCTCTTAGGGGGATGATTCCTCGATGAAAATAAGCAGGGTGGTTCTATGATTTTTTTCGAAATCGACCTCCCTTTCAAGATACAGCCTTTTGAAGGGGATTGAATTTTTTTAGGAATCCTAAGAAACAAGAGTCATAAAACCATACATAATATATCTATTGAAAAAGAAATCAACCATAATATAATTCATTAAGTAGATGTTACTCACACAATATTTTTTATTCCATAACTTCATCATTAAAGTTTGAAAATAACAACCCCTTACGATTTTCCTTCAAAAATTGTTTCCGTGGGATAGATTTTCGAAAAATTAAATTCTCTTATGGTTTCCCATTCAATTATGGAGAAAAAAGTATCTAGCAAAATTTCGATACAGTCGATATATTTCTCGGAAAAAATAACAATTACAAGCAGGTATGATCACTGTTCATTCCATTTCATCGTATGTTTCATAGAATGAATATTCCAAGGTATTGTTTACTCTGAAAATTGGTGTTGACAGAAGAAAAAGAATTTCTATGATTCTTTCTAATTTCTTTTCTTTCTATAATTTTCAGTTTCAGAAGAGTTCGATTTTTCAATAATCACTTTGCAGTAGTAAAATAAATTACTCAGTTATAAAAATGGTAGTTTACTCGAATTTGTATTTGGCAGATATGCACTTTGGCTTTTATCTCTGTCATAGACATACAACATCTTAGAACTTAGAATATTCATTCTATGGAACACTTATACGATGAAATGGAATGAACAGTGATCATAACTGCTTGTAAGTTTTTATTTTTTCCGAGAAAAGTATCGACTGTATCGAAATTTTGCAGAAGAATTTTTTCTCCTGAATTGAATGGGAAACATATAAGAGAATTTATTTTTCGAAAATCTATCCCACGAAAACAATTTTGAACAAAAATCATGGGGGGTTGTTATTTTCAACCCCAAAGTGAAGAGATCTAAAAAAATGTGAGAGTAACATCTACTTAGTGCTTCATATCATGTATAGTTTATGACTCAATGTTTTTCAAAAAGCCGTTAAAAAACTAGTTACAATGTAAACTCGTCATCGCCTTCCGAACTTAAGTTTTTTATTTACAGACACCCTGTATACTGAATGTTGATGCAAAATTTCGAGAGGATCGCATCATCAGAAACATAGAATTTAATTTGATCATTATTGATTTTTTACATATTAATTTTTTGAATAATTTCTAGAATATAATTCCTATCGGCATGAATCTCAAGTTTCATACAAAATTTTGATGTAATAGCATTATTGCTACAAAAATGAACGAGCGATCAAAAGCACCTACTTAGGGTTTTTTCATAGGAATCTCGATAACTCATGAAATATTGGGTATTCACCCCAAGTATGATACAAGTATGTATATTGTCCAAATTGCCATCGAATAAACTATCTGACGATGCAATCATGATTCATTTATCGGCTGTGTCATTTGAAAGTAGTATGCTTTTTACAGTATAACCGGAAATTTTATACTATTATAATTTCTCCAAAGAAAAATCTGAACGAATTTAATTTTTTTCTATTCAAACGATTATGAAAAATTTCAGGAATGAATCTTTGGCAGAATAACGAACCCAATTTTTTTTCAAGAAAAAGCAACTCATTTTCGAGTTTTCTTCGAAATAAGGAAGATTTCAATCATTCAAATTTCATATTGAAGAAGCCTTGATAAGTTGGTTCATATCGGATATACAGGATGTCTCATTGGTAAATGAACATACGGTAACCTGAGTTAGAGCTACCCTAGGCAAGTCTTAAAAGACCAGATATGTCTAATCAACATCATTGTTTCTGAGATACAGGGCGTTGAAATTTAGGGGAAAAATTGGTTTTTCGGAAATATTTTCGAAACCTCACAAGACTTTTCATCAGTGGCGTCCGTACAGACTTCTATCCGAATAAATTTGTTGGAAAAAATGATGCTCCTAAGCTTTTTTCAAATTTGATAATATTTTCGTAATCACCACATAATTAGTGGTGAGAATGGTATTTTTAGTTTTTTTTTTTAATTTCTGAGATAGCATTTTATTTTTATCTCAGGAAGTATTCGTCGCAAAAAATTCAAGATACCATTCTCACTGGGAATTATGTAGTTATTAAGAAAATAATTTCACATTTGAAAAAAAGCATTGGCGTATCATTTTTTTCAACACATTTATTCGGATAGAAATCTGTACAGACGTCACTGATGAGAATTAAGAATCATTTTCGATTGGAAAAAAAAACAAAAATATTTCCAAAAAAGCAATTTTTTCCCAAAATTTCAACACCCTGTATCTCAGAAACAATGCATCATAGACCCATAGCTCCAATTAGAAACTTTATGTCATAAAATCATCTAAGGATGAAGATCTCGAATTTACGGCACCTTATTCGGAAACATCCTGTACATATCTATTTTACCCTAAAGCTTCCTCTGAGCAAACTGACGAGCGGGACAAAAAAAATCTACAGAATTCCATTGAAAATTTTCTGCTCTTTTCAAATATCTTAATCAAATTATAAAATTTCAATATACAGGGTGTTGAATCTCAGCTTGAAAGAAGTTCAATTTTTTTCCAATATGGATCTGGAATTTTTAGGTATTTATATATAAATCGATCGACTTGTGGAAGGAAATTACAAATTCCAAATATCAACCGACTAAATCGCTTGGTTCAAATTAAAAAATTTTGATGAATAAATGAACCACCCTGTATCTCGGTTATGAAATTGATTAGACCTGTCATATATGGGTTTTTTTAGACTAGTCTAGGGTCGCTCTCTAGCTCAGGGTTACTGTATGTTAATTTACCTATGAAACACCCTGTATAATAATGAATTTTAATGTTCATAATAGTCGATTTTGAAGAATACAGGAACGCTGAGATAATGATTTCAGATCTAAAACTGCTGAAAACATGAAATACAAATACCGTGTAATAGGATCGAACTATAGTTTTCCTTTAAGAATTTAAAAACATGTGTTTAACACAAATTAAAAAATTTTCAGCCTGTTCACAAGAAAAAAGACTCGAGCTTTTTTATTCGGAAATCCTACATTTTATAGAAAACATTAATAAGGGTAAATATGACAGTCCTGATCTAATACCTACCCGTGCAATGTATAATAGTACAAATCGGTAGAATAATAAATTGAAAATTATATACATAATTTTCTTTATTTATCATTTCACTAGGAAAATAGTTAAAAATCTTCTAGAGTTTGATATTCAGGAGACAGTTTGATTCATTCAAACTCTCTGTAAGAATATTCCATAGAGCTAGTGTCGTTGACATGAATCGAATCATTTTATATGTGAACATCCTCATACATGTCAACTTTTTCCCTGAGGTTAAACACGATTACTTCCGAGAAAACTTCATCGAAACTTAAAATTTCTGGGTTTCTTAAAAATTTGATGAGGAGAGTTGAATTTATGAATGAACGGAAATTCGAAAACGGGTAATGTTAACATTATCAAAACAATCAGCTGTAAAATTGGATTTGTTCAAACTGGATATTGTAAATCAGGGTTAAAAAGAATCTAGCAGGCGAGTGTCATTTAAATCTTATCTTCGTTTAGAAGCTTTGTCATTATTGTCGTACAAACAATTTTCTATGACAATTATATTTTCAAGTTGTGCGACATCCTGTGATGACGACAGTCATCGAAGGGTGAAAATAATTGAGAAAAATATTTTCATCATTGTATTCAACAATACATTATTTTTTCGATAAAAAATTACGGTAATAGCTGAAGGATCGTAAAAACTAAAAATACGATTTTTTCCTACAGAGGCTAAATCGCAAATTAGTCTGAAAATAATCAATATTCATGGGAGATCTTCATATCATATAATTTCAAATTAATGATTGTACAATGATTCTCACAATCTATTGATTTATTTTATTGGCTGTTCTCACTTAGCAAAATTTTCATTTACAGGTCTCTAAAGATTTGAAAATTTTTCCTCGGAGGTGGTAAGGAGACAAGAACTACAAAGATTGAAAATGTGGTAAAACTTCAAACTATTCGAAAAGGAAGACAATCTCATTACCTTTATCCCCATTTCTTATCACTCTTATCATCAAAAATTTAAGTACCCACGCAATTTAAAGAATTCAATATTTTAATTTTATCACATAACACGAAAAAGCGGCACACTTCAAAGAACACTATAAGAAATACAACTTATCCATTTTCGCATTTTCTAGTCGGTTATTGACCTATCCATCTATTATCATGGGCAAATATCTAGCCTATCAAAGATCGAGTCGATGGAAACCATATAACTCACCGTTCTCATGATGTGACGGATATATGAAGAGGTTTCTTTGGAGACGAGAGATAACTAATGAATACCTCAACTGAAAATTATTTGATAGGTATGCGAATATCTCCCTTCTATTCTTTGCGTGTGATAAGCCAAGGCATGGTTAGAGTACCTCTGAAAATTTTCAATTGGCCAAGGTGATATGAGATGAATTGATGACTTAAGATTTTTTTAAAGGGGTACCCTTTCATTCGGAATTTTTTGACCTATATAATGTAAGCTGGCTGCATGCTTGTGAGGTTTCGAATATACTGCTCCAGATGTACAGGGTTGAGATAAAGTATGGAACTAAGTAAATATTTTTGAATGAAAAGGCAATATTTATAAAATTTTGCAGGTAAGTGTAATAATGGCGTCAAATACTTTGATGAACAATTTTTTGTTGATAATACATTTCCTGTTCAACGATATACAATTGTTTTAAATTCATATCCGAACTCCTGTTAATTTTTTGCAAATGTTGAAACAGCTCGGGATTTTGAATAACCCATAATATTCGAATATTTCATATTCATCAATAATCCTTTATCTCGATCTCTGCAAGTATGTAGGTCGTCTAAAGTAAACACGTAATTTTGAACAATCCTAAGGAAAAATCTAATGGGCTAAGATCGTAGAACGAGCAAGGCCACTCTATGAATCCTCTACGTACCGGCCATCCATCGATTTGGAAAATTCTTATCCAGAAAATCCCTAACCCTTCTATCTTAGTGGAGAAGTCCTCCATCTTACTGAAGCCAATATTTTGTGTTATCAGTAAATTGGAATTTTTGTCACCACCCACTCCAATTTCCGAATAGTCTTTATAATAAATTAATTAGTATGTTCGAATTCGAAATCCCAAGCTAATTTAACATTTTCAAGATATACAGGAAATCGAATTCGTTGCGGAGAGTTGAGATCGTTAGTCAAAACTAATTATGGATACCAAGTTAACTTCAACATATACAGATTGTTTCATCAGAAACTGGACAATATATATATTCGTGAAGAGGACACCGGGAGAATCATTTTTGCCTTATACAATATATCACGTTTCGAATGATACGCAATATACAGGGTGTTAAACGTCATTTTTCAGCAAGATTCTTATGAGTGTGGACAGTGTGGTCAGTTATGTATTACACTTACAGTAACGGTTTTGGTCAAATCTCAGTATCTTTTTTAAGTTGACGAGCTCCAAGTAAAATATACAAAATGGAAAACCTGCAATGTTCCCTGAATTTCTTTTCGGTTGTCAAATGGAATTTTATTACCTGAATGAACACAATTTTCTAAAAAATGTTGTAAAAACATTTTTCCCAAAAATCGATCAAAATTTTTTTACACATATCTAGTGTCCTAAACTCGACGTCAAACTCGGAACCGGGAAAAGGCAGTAATGCTGGTTGTCAGAAAAAAATTATAAAAAAAACTCTAAGTTGCATTTTTAAAAAATGGCATTTAAAAAAACATGCAAAATTCCACACCCTGTGACAGTCTTTCGCTCCTGTTGCCACAAATATCAACTTTTTCCAACTTTTTTTTTGCGTGTAACCTTGAATAATGCTTGTCTAAACTGTAATCAAAATTTGGATACCAGCTGCTCTAGGTTTCATAAAATAGGACTTGCTTCTGAGAAAAAAATTCAAAAAAACAATTGCCTAGTTTCAACTGACTGTGTTGAAAAAAAAATGTACTACGCAAGTTGGCATGTTTTGTCAAAAGTTGGCGCATTTAGTAAGAATTCTAAAATGGTATAATACTTGTTAAATTGTAGTTGCCGTAGTTTCAAATTTATTTTCGATTGCCTTTGAATACACTTTTTCTTAAAACTGCTTCCCAGAAAAAAGTCCAATGGATTCAAGTCCGGTGAACGGGCCGGCCACGAGATTGGTCCAGAACGTCCGATCTATCTTCGGGAAAAAATGTTACCAGAAAAAAAAAATTGCCAGAGAAATTTCTCCGTAAAAGTTTTTCTGGGAAAAATTATTTTCTCTGGAAATTTTTTTTCTGGTAACATTTTTCCCGGAAGATAGATAGGACGTTCTGGTAAAATCTCGTGGCCGGCCTGTTCACCGGACATGAATCCATTGGACTTTTTTGGGGAAGCAGTTAAAGAAAAAGTGTGTTCAAAGGCAATCGAAATAAATTTGAACTAAGGCAAACTACAATTTAACAAGTATTATACATTTTAGAATTCTACTAAATGCGACAACTTTTGACAAAACATGCCAAACTTGCGTAGTACATTCAAACCAAACAAAACCCTGTAGAACAAATTGTCAAAATTCGGATATATTACTTCTCAGTTTCATTTCCAAGACCAACCTGAATTCCTTGAAAACTTTATAGGTTTTTACTCCCCGTCTCTGAAACAGAAATAATTAAAAATAAGTGCAAAGATTCTCGCAGGAGCACTTCATCTTAATTAAAGTTTTTTAATTATTTCTGTTTCAGAGACTGGGAGTGAAAACCTATAAAGTTTTCAAGGAATGCAGAATCCTCCCAAAATATATTTCAATCGATATCAACCTGAATTCCTCAAATAAAAAATTCAAGAAAAGCCCTGAGCAGATGTTTTTGAGCGCTCGTTCATTGGTGAAGCAATAAGGCTATTACCTCAAAATTTTGCAAAGGACATGAGATTGATACTTAATATGTGAGTGCAGAATCTCAGCACGATCAGAATTATGTTCTGGAAATTGGATGATTAGATGAAAATACCTATGTAAAAAGTCGATAACTGAAAATATAAAAAAATTATGGTTCTGATTTCAAAATCCTTTCGGAAATTTGCATGATCATTCACTTCGCCAATTCACATCCTCAAACTCGATTTCATTTCAATCGAAAGATATTTCATGAATACATTTTTTTTTGATATATAAGTATTGATTTTCTATAGTTGTATTCACAACTCACTAATTTTTGCGTATTTCTTTGAATTGGCATTGAACATTTTACTGCAAAATTTCAGCTCGATCGATTCGACAAATTCGGAATTTATTAAAAGAAATTAATTCTGTGGTTCTGATGTTGCGATCCTCTTGAAATTTGCATGAACAGTATACAATTTGCATTTATAAATTCAATTCACTCGAATCGGATATTTCGTTACGGAAATATGAAGTTTTTCATTTTCAATATTCCAATCGTATTTTCTATGGTTCTGTTTGAGCCATGGCCACGAGATTTGAATGAAGTTTATTATGGAGCATCTTGGATGTGGCCGCAAAATTTCATTTCGATTGGTTTCCTTTTGTCTGAGATATTGGGAACCGAACTCGGCCTGAAAATCTCGAATTTATAGGACAATCTTTCGAAAGTTATCGTGCTAACGACCGGCCGGACGGACGGCACCACGGACATAATTGAATTTGACCTTGAATTTATATTCAGGGAGTCGAGCTTAATCGTTTGAAACTATTTCAGCTCAAAATTATAAAATTACATACATTTGGGCCAAGCGATATAGCAATCGTTAAAGTAGAACGAGCACTCAAAAATAACCGAGTGAGCGTTACCAACTTAATTTCGGTTTTTCACAGCCGCCCAAAATGTCAATAATTCTTGGATGGACTGATGATGTAATTTACCCCAATAGTAATGGCATGTATTCGATGAGAATACTAATCGTATAATACTAACTTTGTTTACATTTTCACAATAATGTAGGTATAATTAAACCCAAATGTTTTTATATTTTTCTGTTTTTGTTTCACAAAAATTGTCTACTTTCCATCAATTAGTAGGTATGAAACCAAACAGATGAAATACAAGGGTATCAAAAAATCGTATTTTGTGCCGAGAAATTATCTGAGGGAATTAAAATTTCTCCGAATGAGGAATAAATAGTTATTTATACAACAAGTGAGTTAAATGAATGTTTATTCATGAGAAGAAAGTTTAACCCACGAGCCCGTAGGGCGAGTGGGATTAATTTCTTCGAGTGAATAAACATTTTTAACTCACGCGTCGTATACAAAATTTTATCCCATTTTGATGAAAATTCAAATAATGAATATTTTAGAGGAAATATTAGGTATAATTCAAATTCATAACGAGATTTCCCTTCGATCGATGGTTGCTAGGGTCCTATGTAATTAATTGTTTGAAAGTGTCAATGAAAATTATAGAACAGTCAAAGAATTTTTGTTTCGAAAAAATGTTGAGCGGTGACGACGACGAAGTTGTAGTTCCTGAGTGCATTATACAAGAAGCAAATGAGGCAGCAAGAAGCAGTAATTCCATTAAAATCAAAAATATTGTATGAAAAGCAATATACGACATTTTGTGCCTGGAGAAATAATAAAAAAGCCAAAGGTATCAACGAAAAAGTAATTTGGCGTATATTTCCGAACAATCCAAGAAGTTAAGTCATCGTCTTTATGGTCCTATACTATTCGCAACTTAAGAAAATGTTGTGGCTCTGAAAGAAAAAATAGACATCGGCAGATTCATGGAAGTCACCACCTTTTTGAAGCAACATCCAGGGGATACGTAGCAAAGAGTCGAAGGTATTAACAAGAGAGTTTTAGGTGCATTGTGTGTGGAAAGAATTATTTCAGAAAGTGAGTGGTGAACATTTTATTCCACTAGTGAATTAAAAAATTTAATTCACTCAGTGGATAAACGTCAACTTGCCCTTGTTACCATGGGTTGAATATTGTCGTCTTCAAACGTCAAATGGGATAAATAATTTATTACTATTGTTTTATGTATTAGCTTGACATATATCTTGTCGTCCAGTATGTACCTATAAAGTGAGAATGATCAAATACAAAATGTACTCCTCTTTATCTTTATGTAGGAGTGTAGTTTCGTTTACAGAAATTTAACTGTATAAAAAATTCAACAAATATTATTTCATCATTAAGTACAAGAAGCGCGGATGTTTGCAGATATTCTACTATACTCCGTGAGTTTTTCTTCTCACATTGAGTTACTACAATGTAATTTGAAATATATAGTAAGATTGAAGGGCATATAAGCTTTTAAGTCGGGTGTAAAATGACATTTGCCAACGACTGCAAACGAAGACATTTCATCAACATTTCTGACGAAGAGAAATGGTATGAATACTTTGGAATGATCAGTGTGGATTTGTTCTCAAATCATCTTGCAACTAGGATCGAATAGGACGGTGAATAATGCAGCTTTGAAATAAAAATAATAACAATTCAGATCATTCAAAATAGATGTGGAGAGACAGGGTAGAGGTCATATGCAGCTACGACTAATTACGTTATTACTAAATATAAGCTTGACAAATATCGTAAGACTTTGAAAACAACACAGATGTGAAAGTTCTTCATTCAAAATCTAGATAATTAAACATTTAGATTCAGAACAGGTTAGTCTGTATTGTTCTTTTTTCATATCCATAAAATATAGAAATAAAAAGAAGGGTGGAAAATCAGGAGTGACAATTTTTTCAGAAACTCATATGTCTACTGTGCAAGAAACTGATGTCCCATAATACCAAATAATCATTACCATAGATTTGGACTGTGAAATTTAGCTCTCAATATCAATTGAATCTAAGGAACAATAATAAAAACTGCCTCAATGTCAATGTCGAAATAACAGAAATAAACTAAATTATAAAAATTTTTCATTTCTTATTTCTTTAATTTTTTTTACATTTAGATCCAGAACAGGTTCGTCTGAATTGTTCATTTCTCATACCATAAAAATATAGGAATAAAAACAGGGCGGAAAAACTGATGTAGGGGCTCGTTTGAGTGGATACTTGAAACCATACACTACTCTTAGACATATATTGGCTACAAAATTTTCCTTTCCTCAGAGATTGATGAAATCATATCTCAAAAAAAAAAAAAGTACTCATGCCACTTAGATGTTCTTCCAAGAAATATAAGTGCAGCTTGGGCTAATGGAAAAAACCTATTCTTACTTAAAAATCTTCCTTACACTTGAACTAGACAGAAAACTGTTTCATGTATTATGATTATGATTGATCAATAATGGTTATATCTACTGATTATTATTAGGCTTCGTTGAAACCTTCAAAAGCTTTGAAGAGTTACCTACCTACGTCGTTGATGGATTTCATTTACTTTTCATTTCTGTTTGAACGTTATTTTCTGGTATCTATCATCATTTAATGAATATTCTATCGATTAAAATAAATTTCAATTTAGTTGTACTCAAACACTTCAATTCATTTCCACGACTCGATGATTTATCATTATTCTCAATGTCATGTGATTGAGATCTCATTTCTATGTGAACACTCCTTGTTTGTGATTTAAATGCCCCTTCAACTGTATTCATATTGAAGTTAATGGAGCAAAAAATTGTGGAGTGGATATTCCGAAATCTATGTAAGAATGTTCCAAAATTCATGGAGATTCATTCTTAGGACATTCACGACGAAGATAAATTTGAAAGAATTAGATATAGCTCTCAGAAAGAAGCTGAACTTCCTCTTGTAGAAACAAATCACTGCTTGGGTCCTTCAAGTTCACCAAATCAAATTTTTATATTCTATAGCCATTTAATAAAGATTTGCTGCAAAAACAACCTTTTTGAAATATTGTTTTCGATTTCTCCCGGAGTCGACTGAAACTCACTATCTAGATCCAGAGTTTCAATGAATTTCAGTTATTGAGTTGGTTTTAACGCCTAAAAAATTCTCAAGCCAAGCACCCTTGTGTTGCAGAGCAATGTGAGACATTCTGTTATAAGGTGCTCACAAACACTACCTTACAGATAGCAGCATCCTATATTCTTGCTGATCTCCTCAATAATCCTTGATATCTTAGCTTTTTTAAATAAAAATCATGAAAGAGAAAAACATAATCGCTAGATTATTTAACCTAGATTCAATAACGATATTTATTTTCAATCTCCATTCATCAACTGTTTAGTTCATCGAACCTATATCTATTGCACTGTAAACACAGGATATTTAAGCCAAGGTGTTTGGATATGCACTCGTAGAAATTGTTCAAATAGTATACAACTGCATTCATAGATAGGAATGACATATTTTATTTACGGTCCATTTATTGCAGGCGTATCTATTCGTCGGACTTATATTTAGATTTTCACATTCAGCTAATATAAGAATTACAATGTGTTTTTGTAGTATTTCATCTGAATTAATTCAATTCATTACAACGTTGCATTTTTTTCACGAATCAAGGGATTGATTTGGATATCAGCTGTTGATATTTTTCTGTAAAAAAATTTCAAATCTAAATATTGACTTGAATGTGAAACTGCCATACTATTACATGGTGGTTCTAGTATATGAAACAAATATAACATTTAAATTTAGTTAGCAGAGAAATATGTGAACGGGGACACTATACGTTTCCACGTATAATACAGGGTGTTCCTCAATTGAGCCTAAAACGGAAAGGGGAGATTCCTCAAGTAATTTTAAGAGAAAAGCTTTCCATAAACATGGGTCGCAAACGTTTCGTTTTCGAGATACAGTTACACTCAAAAACTGACTGAAAATGTATTACGCCACTGAGAAATTTTAAACTAACAAAAAATCTCTCCGGTCTTTTTTCGTATAGGACGCCATTTTTATGTAAAAAGTAAAACATATTAATGTAGCATCTCAACTACATATGTGTCAAAGATGTTCAATTTCTCTACATAAGAACGTCGTCCCACACGAAAAGAAAAAAATTTTGTCCAAATTCACCGAGAAAAATAAAATTGTTAATTTTGAGTAAAACTTTAACACCCAGTTCCTCGAAAACGAAACGTTTGCGCCCTCATGTTTATGTGACTTTTTTCTTAAACTTACTTATGGAAACTAAATAAGTGAAATATTCATATCGAAGCTCTAGTTTTTCATTGAAATGAATTTTCTTTCTTCCTTTCATCTTTTCCGACTGATTATGTGATTGTATCTGGAAAAAAAAAAACAAAGAAGAAAAACCAAGGAAATGCAATGATTAATTCAAAATTGTACACAATTCGAATTTTTCGTCCTTGAAATTCTTCGTTATTTGAATAAAAGCTGCTCAACAACCAGGCGGGTTCATCGAACCAGGTCTGGCCCCCCAAGTGTCTACAGACCCATAATCAGGGCCGGATTAAACTCTTTTCCTCCCCTAGCCCAAAAACAATTTGCCGCCCCTGTGAGTAAAGAGAATTTAAAGAATTCAAATTTTTCAAATACGTGATTTTCGCTGTAGTTGATAAAGACAATTTTCTATCCGAAAATAAAACAATCTAATGTTTCAGAGTGTATATTTCATAGTGAAAAATTACAGTTTTCATCATCAAACTAATAATGGTTTTCTTGCCTTCACTTCCGCTAATTGTTGCAACACTACTTCGAAGTCTAATTTTTTTACAACATCACAAAACGGCCAGAGAATTCAAAAGTTCTTGAGACATGATAGATCGCAAATACGATAAAATTCGCTTCAACGCAGAAAAATGTTTTTCTGCTGAACAGTTCGTTGCAAAAGTGCAGAAAAACATTCTAATTGTAATATCGGTAAAGGGAAACACTTGCACTAAGCTTTTATCACTTCTAATGAACGTACTCATCTCGTGTAGCGTTTTTGGAGGTTGTTCTAACTGAACTAAGTAGGATTTGAAGTGCAAACGTTCATCGTGAAGTTTTTCATCTAAATCGTCAGGAAAACTACTCCTAATTCTTCAGAACTAATCGATTGCAATTTGAACTAAAAGGAGGATTTCGCAGCAAAACCCTTGTAGCAGTTTTTACGTTCATTCTATTATCTTGTTAAATAGTCAATTATAACAAGATAAACCCCTACTCTACTCTGAAGTTTTTCCTCCCACTCAAAACAGTATGTTCCACTCGAGTTTCATCAGCAGGAACAGTACATGTTGTGGCTCTTCTTTCTTTACTTCGATATTTCTCAAATTCAGAATTGATCTTCGCTCTTGCCGCAAATCGATCAAATTGATCTCTTAATCCTACGATATAATCAACCAATGACTTTAAAATAATACAAAATTACTTCATCTATACCAATGTCAACTATTTGTATTGCTTCGCTCACGTTATCAAATCCTTTCAAATTGGACAGCTAACATTATTGCGGTTTCAAGAGATGTTAGCTTGATTTTCCATCCTGCTTCGCTCCAGTCTCAGACCTGTCCCGCTCATCAATTTCACCCAAAGCTGCGACAACTTATTTCCAATTTTGATTCATGCTGTTGCAAGCTTCATACTATATCTCGCCGACCAGCGAGTTGTAGTTTTCGAAGATGGCTACTTCTACATTTTCGTAGAGGAGTTAAATTACTCCGTTCACGAAAGGTTGAGCCGTCGGTTGGCCATGGAAATTTGGCATATTCCACTGTGTATATTAAAATTTTAGGTTATGTTCTTTATTTTCTTGTCAGATTGATACGTAATGTTGTCAATATTGCATAGAGTTCTCTGATATCTCCAAGCTCGTCGGACGAGCCGAGTACATTCGGCAACGTTGACTTTATTTTACTTTATGACAGTAAATACTTCCAACTTCAGATAAATAAAAGAAACGCCTACTATGTGCTCAACCTTTCGTGAACGGACTATATATTTTTATTCACCGAAATTTTTCCGTCCCTAAAATCGTGCCGCCCCTAGGCCATGGCCTATGCTGGACTAGGCGGTAATAGGGCACTGCCCATTTGTATATGTACTAAATGATCATATCACCCATAGATAAGAACTGTGAAATTTTCTAAATATTAGAAATAATAACGAAAAATTATCACAACTGAGTCATTCAGTCAGTGTCAAAATGACAGAACTTAACTACAACACAATACTTTTTCCTTTCTTATGTATTTAATTTTTTACAGTTTCGAGTTGATATCATGTCTTTGAAGGTAGAGATCGTCCCAAAATGCCATTCTCTCAGTTAACGGGTTTTTCTTTGGTGTGTGTGTTCATGTCCTATTTCTAAAATTTGTTGTACTGTTCGTGAATGGTTTCCATGAAACTGGCAGTAGTGGATCTTCAAAGGAGAATTTGGATTTCCGAATTAGCGAAGTTAGTCCATAATCTACAAAATCTTCGAACTGCAAATATCTTCCGGTGTATTTGACTCCACGTCACCAGCCAATGGTGTTTTAAAACAGATAAAATATGTCATCTGCATGACAAACGCCTGAAAGCAGAGAGAAAATAAAAATTGCCACCATATTTGATTTGATAAGTAGATATTCCAGTTATTTCGAATATCCAATCACTTTCATGAAACACGTTTTTCAGACAATTTGATTGTTTGAAAACTGAGTGGAGTTGTTAGCAAGTGTGAAATGAGTGGAAAATGATAATATAATATGCTGTCCATACCTCATTTGTAGTTTTTTACGTTGAAAATAATGTTGAAACAGCACAACAAAGTTTCAGGTAGAGGGTTTTTTAGAATATCTGATTTGATCTGATATTATGAAATCAATAATTAATAAAAGTTATATCTTTGTTTGAAAGACTCTATTGAAACAAAAATGGGAGAAAGCCTTTACATGAAGCATGAAGTGAGAAGCTTTTGCGCGCAAAACCTTCTGACTTCACCTCATATAGAAAAATCTTAGAAATAAACTTGAGAAAGTAATGGGAAAATAAAAAGAATTGAATCAGACTGAGGTTCTCACCCAAGACAACCAGCATTGCCCATATAATGTCGACTTATTAACCGACTCAGCCACAAGCGCTAGTTTAGTTTAGTTTAAAAGGGGTTACAGTTCATTGCGACCTCAAGGTTTATTGTGCCCCTTTGAAAAGCTGTTCTGGCCACACCTTCACAGCTCGCCTTCCTGTACCAGATATCTGATGAAATCTAATATCGTGAAGCTTCGACGAGGCTAGTTCCTCACTCTTACAAACATTCCGTGACTAGGTGAATGGGAGTTTCGGAATGATTTGGCATTGTGAGCCTAATGGGAGAATGCCTTGAGCGAGACACTTGTAAGAGTGTGCGACTAAAGGTCTCGAAACTACTAAAGCGTTTGATATTGACCAACAGTCGCTGTCATTAATAACCTAGTCGATTAAATCACTATTATTCGAAATCTTCTAATGATACGATTCTAACAAAATATAACCATAAGGATATCTGATATTGATTGGATTTTTTATTCCGCTCATAAAAAAAATCAGACGAAGTTTAAGTTAAGTGAAAGTAAACTCCAGAACCAATCGACCTATTTTTCCTCCAAAGAGACATGTGGATGTCTCAAATCAAAACCGTAACCTGTTCCATCGAGAGTTACAGTGATAGGAAATCCATCGGTTTACATCGTATATATACAAAATACTTCCTAATGGCACGATGCGGGTGAACAATGGGCCACTAGGCCTCAGTTCGGCCGGAAAGGCACCGCACACAGAGAAGAATGGCACGATCCTTACAAAATTTTGCAGAAGTTGCGCGTCATTATTTTCACTCCAAATAGCTTCAACCGTTCGAGAGCTCCCATGTTCACGCCCAGCCTTACAAAATCATTTTGACCACAGATTCTTCATCAGTGAGTCAAGTTAAGTCGTTTGAGATCACTGCCGGCCGAAAATACAGACTTTTGGACAAAACGAAGTCAAAAATAAGATTGGTTGATAAGCCTAATCGGTGAATAATTTTCAATTCAGTCATGACTAAGGGTGAAAACCTTGAGTTAAACTTCAAAAAACGTTCTAACAGAATGAGCGACTTTCAGGAATGAGGTGGTATCGAAAATATCTCAATGAGCTGAATCGGCCATCCACTTCCCTAGTTACAATGATTTAAATTTTATTTTTTGAAACCATTGATCCGATTTGGTCGAAATTTGAAATTTGTTTGTTCATAACGAAGAATGTACTTAATGACTTGAATTTCGAGAGGATCTCTAGAACAGAAAATTTTAGAATTGATCCGAATTATTAACCGAGTCCGTTCGAAATTATCATCATTCTTTCATGTCTTTACTTTATTTCTGTTTGTGTAAGCAATAATTTCACAAGCACTTTCAATGCGTTTTCGGAATTATAATATCCCACATTATTTGCTTAGTCTGGAATATTCTGCTCGGCGTGCATTCTTGCTCTCAGCGGTCTTTTATTAAGCTCTCTTCGCTCACTTCACTCTGCATCGTGATCGTTTTATCAGAGCGAGCAAGAAGATCAGATATATTCGCTCCCGCTCAAAAGCGAGAGCTCTTCCAAATGTCATTTATTCTAACCTAAAAGTTAGTTTAGGACAGTTTAGGTTAGTTATTTATGTTCTGGATGTTTTAACGAAAAGATGAAACTAATTTTGTTGTTACACATATGTGGTACCGCGAAAGCAGAGACATCGTTTCAGAGCGAAAGACAGCAAATGATAATTTTGAGGTAAGAATTCTTTGACTTGACAAGCCTTTGCTCCTGAGCGTTCTTATTATTTTACTCTACAACAAATGTCATGACGTCCACAGATAATCTTGCTCGCTCCGCCAGATCATTATTTTCAGACTAAGCATTATTACGCCACAGAATACCATGTGTTTCGTGTGTCGCTAATGAATGTCAAGTAGTTCACTATTTGAACGAATATGCGGAATAGTTACCCGTATTCGCTTTATAGCGGAACGCACGAAAAAGCTACCACGCAGGGTTGCCAGCTGCTGAACATAAAATGTCGCAAAAAAATCACAATAAAAACCGCTAGATGTCGCTGTTGTAGAGCAGAAAGCGCACCGCAGGCGAAATTTTCGAAATTAGAGACTTTTTTTGGCGATTTAGCGACATTTTAGGTTAATTTTTTTTTATTTCAGGAATGTTTATATCGAATGAAAAATCATGAAAAAACTTTTCATAATGAAAAAATAAAATTAACATCAGCCTTAGATGTAACGATATTAAAAAATACATAAATTCTCTTAAAAACATTTAATTAGGAACAATGAGTAGTATATTTCTTAGACTTATTAAAATATTTGTTGGTCGCACACATTTATTAATCAAGTCTCATATCATATTTCTATATGTCAACGTCACTTAGATCAGGTACTTCATTTCATTGAATAATGTTGCATTGGTTCCAATGATTTCAATATGATTCAGGCAACATGAAATTTTTACAACAGGCGGTCGTGGTACTACACGACCGGTTTGAGTTGTGACGCGAGACCGGCGAGACGAGCTCAAGTATTCTCGCATGTTTTGCAAACGCTCGTATTCTCATGAACAAACTTCGGCAATACTCGTTGGAGGCGCTTCAATTCAGTGAAATAAATCTAGTAATTTCACGTTACTCTGTTGGAGCACTGACGAGTTTCCATGGAGGTCAGACATGTTGATTCAGACATCAAGAAATGAATGAAAAAATACGAAAAGAAAATATTCTCCAGAATAAAATTCCAACGAATTATCCATATTCCTAACATTATTACCGTTTAGGAATTCTCAATACATCTTCGCTTTCCTCAACAAAAATCGATAAAGTTATTCTTTTAACGTTCGAATATGGACAATTTGTATGACAGTTCAACATTCGAGCAGTCTCAAAGTGGGTCGCTAGCTGACTTGAGTAAGCACGGCGCTGGGCACCGACAAAAGTATTGCCACAGTATAGACACCAACCAGTAGTTGCACTCGGTGGATTTTCTTAATCCAATTTCGCCTCGCGCACCATCTCCGTAACTATAACCTCAAATTTGTTGAACTCTTAGATTTTATGGATTTTTATGGTTTTTATTGTTTGATTGTATATATATTACAGAAATCCTCGATTCTCTGCTGTATTGTATTGATATTATACTTAGATTGGGAATAGTAGCAATATTATAGTAAAACTATTTTTTCTTTACTCAAGCTTTCGAGATTTTATTTTCTCTTCGCCACAAGAACTGTAATCAAGTAATGGAAACATAAACTCTTTTTTCTTTATACATTTATATAGTTCATTTATATTTCATTACTATTTTCACAGTTTCCCTGACGAAGGGATCATCTCAAAAGCTGAAGCATCAAAGAAAAGAGAGTTTCACTTTAAAAATTGCTGCTATTCCCAATATCTAATACCTATTGAATATATGGTCATATTGTGAGTTGTAACTGTTTTATATGATATTTTCTATTTTGTATTATTATTTGACAGTTTTGAATGCTTACCTCATAACATAAATAGACAAAGAAAAATTATTAGGGCAGTCAAAGTATAATGTTTCCATTAGTTCTCACTTTAATTATAATGGAAAACTAACATTGATTGTGTTTCACGAAAATTAGAGACAACACCTGCTATATTCCCTTGACTTCTAAGCTGTACATCAACAATAATTTTTCATAAATTTCCCATTCTTAATGGTTATTTGTTCATTATGAAGTTAAAAAAAAATATTTTTCTAATGCTCTAAAAAGTAACACAAAATTTTAACCCCGTAGATATCTATTTGTTGGAAATGCTCTCGAGAGTCGATTTTGAATTTAAGGACATCAAAAAGATTAAATGTTCATTACCTCAATAAATTCATTCAATCAAGAAAATTTTACAGTTCATGTTCCTTTTTTATATCTACGGTCATCGCCTAGAGCGAATCTCTGAAGATTTCATTCCTATACACTCACAATTTGTTATTGTTTATTCAATATTCTGAATGTATTGCCTGAAAATTATTTTTATGGCGAAACGAAAACATTCCTCCGAAGAGTGCCAGCAAGATTCTTATAAAACTATAAATATTGTGAATATATTCATTGAACTTGGTAAAAAAAATATATGACTTCCTCTTTGTATCCTATTTATTATATTCGAAAAATTGATATTTTGAAAATAATAATAATGATATCCGAGTTCAAATTTACCTTCACAAATGAAAAATTCAAATAAACCCAATAATTTACGCTCAAATAAATTCATTTCCGCCTGCGCACGGATGATGGTGCGCGAGTTCTCGATAGAGTAAAGAATTCAGTTCAATTTTTCAAGAGTGCAACTACTGGTTGGTGTCTATACTGTGGTCATAGAAAAATAATCTCTAGAGAGTTTTATTATCTATGACTGTGGTATTGCTTGAGTACCGAGTAACGTCTATGAGATGAAAACGAATGCTTGAGATCTGCTTGAGTACGAGATCCGACGGAGCATCGACATCTTGAGTTATATCACCTGTCAAAAACTGAACTCAAAAAGGTGTTTTTATGATGCAGACTGAAAAGGCCGTTGCAACTGCTTTCATGAGAGTGAAAGGATAATATTAGGTTCCACTTGTGATGTATAGATAATACTTGCCTGGAGATGTAATTCCCGCAAGTTTCTTGAATAAGTTCAATGATGTTTCTATTGTCATTTCATAAACAATACACTGGTTTAGAACTAGTTTTGCTGTTAGTAGTGAGTGATTTATGAATGTCCCTTATGAAGAAAATTATCTGACCATAGCTGAAAAATTAATTGATTTGAATACAGGGTTTTCCGGATAAGATGGGAAACATTTTAATGGGATTCAGAAAACATCTAGAGGATCCCGGAAAACCTCCATATGTAGAATAAGGAGTTCGAGATTCTGAGTTATATGGTGTTTTTCAGATTTGAATGGAAATTAAAACCACTGTTATCTCCTGAACAAATTCACTGATTTATCCGAATTTTGAATGAATATTAGGTTTGTTCCAACAGCTGACTTTTGTACGGTAATTTGACGGTCACGAAACTGTTAGTAATCGATCTTATGCGCACGTCTAAACTTTGCCGTACAAGAACCGTCCAAACAGTACTTGCTCTAGACCAGGGATCGAAATGACGATCACAAAACCGTTCCACTCACGGTCCCGAAGCAGGGATGGAACAAAAACGAAACGTTCTCAAACGATACATTTTCAGTTGGAACACATTTTTATCTATTGCGCAGAATCCTGACGATCATTTACGGTCAATTCTTGAGTTGGAACAAACCTATTATTTTCATGCGCGTTCCAGAACACTGTTGTCGAATATCATTCGATTTACAGGACCGTATCACATAATTTGGACAGTTCTGAAAAGTTCACGAAATCACCCTGTACAATGAATTTCATGATTTTTTCGATACCTGCATAAACTGTAACATTAAACATTAACTAGGTACCTACCTTTTTTTCGACAGTGACATTTACATTCTATTCATCTTATACGAAGTGAATTTTGAATCTTAATTAATAAAAGAGCTAACTAATATGCCGTGTTTGAGCCTCTGCTGCTCAGAAATACATTCCCTCGTCTAGGCATTCCAATAATTAAATTATTGATTATTTCCTGTGGAATATTCATCCATTTCTTAGTAACAGTTACAATAAGTCCTTGTGAATTTCGTTTGGAGCCATAATCACATATATGCTCTGTTTGGATTTGTGTCAGGAGAAATTGCGGGCCATTCTAATTTGGTAATGTTTGGTTTTCCAGGCTTCTCGAACATCTCTAGTGCAATGGGGCCTGCCATTATCGACCATGAAGATAAAGAGTCATTAATTCATTACCAATTGGAATAACAACAGGACTTATGATATTTTCTAGGTAATATGTACCAGTCATCGTCCTGGATATGTGAATTAGTGGCGTCCTTCTTCCAAGTATTATGCCTACTCAAAACATTCGGTGCCTCTCGCGAATTCTATTTCACAATCCTGGTTCCCTCTAAACTCTTAAGCGGTAGTCATCACTTACTGACCAAACCGTGACTGATCTCTATATAGCACATTATTCCATATTTCTACGGACTGATTGGACATATACCGATCTTCTCGAATCATGGTAACACGAGGACGACCACTTCGAGGTCTACTCTGCACTCCAACAGTTTCCCCATAGCGCCTAATTGTTCTCCTAACCGCGCTCCGAATGATGTTCAGTCTATTCTTGTTCCGTAAAACTCAGACAACTTCTTTCTAGGCGTACAACATAGTTTTGGTACTACCCGGTACTTAAAATGAAAAACTACTAATCGCAGAGAAAGGCACATATTTGGCAAAATTAATATTTTGAACCTATGAACATTTTTTGTTCCGTAATGTTCTCGTTTTATTTGGTTAACACAGATTCCTTTTGGTGTCATTAAAATATGTTGTGAATCTTGATTATTTTATCTCCACTACAGAGGAAGGGGTGCAAAACTTTTGAAAGTAAGTGTTCATAATCTAATCTGCTCTTGTCGAAATCTTTGTAGAATATATTAATCAATTGAATGATTTGGAAGTAAATAATTTAACTGGAATAAACATTCAATTACAATTGATTAAATTCGTAAAGCTTCAAAATTCACTTCGTTACGAGATGAAAAGGATGATAACTATGAACACGAGAGAAAAAATATTTTTAATGTTGAAAAAAATTCACTGTTCGAATCCTCTAAGGTGTTTTCTGTCTCCCATTAAAATGTTAACCATCTTATCCGAGTATAAGCATTAGACTAATGGAAAAATGTTTGTTGGTAAGTGTTGATTTTTCTTCTATAATCGAAAAGTAACAATTATTATCCTAAATTAAAAAAAAGTTTATTTTTTTGCGGTTATGATTATATTATAACTACTTTTGTATTTATAGCCTGTATGATCGAAAATTCACAGGTACCTAAACACCTGAAAAAATTCATGAAAGGACAAGCTGTGTTCTGAAAATCATTAATCCTTCATGCATCTTTTCGATTTGAGTGAATACTCGTATTAATGATTACATTTACATCAGCATTGCATTATCTTTAAATTCTCGTTGAACTTCATTAGTCTTCATGTTTGTGTAAGGGATTTTACCTTATAACAAAGATCCATATCAGCCTTGTCTGGATTGATTTCCGAATAAAATTCAATAATTTTTTGGGCCTATTTTTCTCGATAGAGTTAGTTCCTTTTTGATGTCAAAAAAAATGGGAACATTATAGTCAGTGTTGGAGTTAACTGCTTGTACGGCTGTGTTTTATCGCTCACATGAACTAACATTCCTTCTCTTGAATGAAACCTAGGATAATGGGTACGTGATTGTAGTTCCCTTTTTCAGAATCTTCATTGGATGTTCTGTATGAAAGGCTCTTCTTCCTGTTGAGGATCCTCTTCTACATAACCAATGAAGCGTCTTGTGCTCACATCCCAAGGCTGAAAGTTATGAGGTGTGAGTACTGTATGAGGGTAAAAGGTGTTTGAAAAACGAGTTTTGAGGGTGAATGTCAGAATAGGTTTCTGATATAAAGAGTTGGTATAAATGAAGTATAAAAACAAGTAAATATCTTTTGAACGAAAAAGGACAGTAGTTATAAAATTTTGCAGGTGGTAAGTAAAATCAAGCCATTTCCATTGATATACTTCCGTATCAATCAGAAATATCCTCAACTTTTCCATGTATATAGAACCACCTACTGACAATAATAAGCTATCCTATTAAGAAATCCTAGAGTCAATCTTTCCAAGATCTGTCCACGTATTAGTTCACTTTCATCAATAGAGAGTTGAAGTGCTGCCAAGGAACGTAGACGTAAACGTTACAATTGACATGTGCTCATGCGCACTCGTCAGTTTCTTGCGTTCACGCTTGGGCCGGCTTTACGTCGACACGTAAACTAGCGTCCTGTCACGTACGTACGTAGTACGTACGTACGTAACCGAAAGTTGAACGAATCGACCGATGAAGGGCGAATGCTGGAATTTTGAAATGAATTGCTCTAACCTTAAAATTTAAAAAATAATCTAGTAGCAGATGTAGCTGAAACTTTGTTTTGAGAACACGATAATTAATTAATTACTTTACTATATCTTCCTTATTATTTATAAACGTGTTTTGCATTTTTCTGAGAAGTGTTGAATTTTTTCAATGCAATACTTCTGTTACGAGATTGCATATAAGTACCAAGAACTAATATATTATTTCGATTAGTTACAAATGTGGAATTTCCTTTCAAATGAGAGTGATATTTACATACAAGCAATTCGTTTGTGATGATTTCCTCTAAAATTCCTGCTTTCGGCAAGAACTCAAGTTATAAAAAAAATATTTTCATTATTATTCATTTTGAAATTCGAATGTAATGAAGGAATCCTACAAATATATGTTCACTTCATCAATTTGTTTATAGAGAACAATCTGAATCGCTAATATCAGAAAGTTTCTCTGTCAGATTACAACAAAAAGAAATAATAGGTTAGCTTTAGTCTCTGATGGTCTGCCGTACGTACGTATGGCAGCACTTTAACTCTATTTTTACTCCAAGACGTAAACGTTATATTTCTCACGTCTACGTCCACGTTCGGCTTACGTGCTGCGCTCACTTAACTCTCTAATAATGCTTTGTCAATACGTCGAGTCGTCTAACGTAAACGCGTGATTTCGGATAACCCAAAAAAAATCTAACGGGATAAGATTCGGAAAATGAGCTGACCACTCTATAAATCCTCCATGACCAATCACTTTTACTAACCCACCTTTATTTGAATTCCTATGAATTCGAATTTGACATTCACGCAAAAGTGGATCGTATTCCTCAGAAGAAATTGATTAATATAAACAATGAAAGCAGAGAATAATATTAATTAATTAAAATCAATTTTAATCAATCAATATTATTCTCTGCTTTCTCTTACTCTTAAACGCATGAATTTTAATTCGTAAGTTGATTAACCTGCGATAATTTTCGTGTATACAGATTTTTATACTAAACATAGTAAAAAGAGTTGAGGATATTTCTGTTCAACTGAAAGTAAATTATCTACAAAAATGCGCCATTGCACTTACATGCAAAATTTTATAAATAATTGTCCTTTTCGTTCAAAAAAACTTACTTTTATGTATCCCAACCCTATATTTCGCGATCAGTTATGATTTGAAATCATATGTTTGTGGGCAAGTACATATGGAAAACACAATTGATTATGACCTGTAAACTATACTCTATTAATTTTAATCAGAATTGATTTGTTTCAATTATGGAAAATTGAAATGCAACTTTTTTGGCCTTTTAGATTTATTAAAAAGTTTTTAACAAAAGTTGAAAAGCGTCTAAGTTGTCTATTATTCAAGTAATATTTTCTTCGGTGAATAAAAATTGAGCCAGTCATAATTCAAATAATAATTTTCAAACTGAAACGCAAACTTACGTCAGGGAAAGATTCTTGGATTGCAAATAACTCTTCAACTGTCATGTCCTCAACTTATGTAAAAGTGATTTATCATCAGCCCCTTCCATATTCAAAGCTTTCGCAATTTTATCCGTAACTTCACCACATTCAGTCCAAAGATTCAAGGCACATCCACTTTGGGCTATTGCTTTGTGAAAAAGACTGTTGAAAAATATCACATGACACATAAGAATAATTGATCAATTAAAGAATACCGCAGGAAACAATTTCAACAGTATAATATTTAAGCTGAATCAAGGGAGCATTTGGAATTTCTTAAATATTACGGGGTGAACTGCAACGATATGCAGTTCATGAGACACCCTTCATTCCTTTATTTATTGCAAATGATTGCTGTTGATGAATTCAATGAATTTTTTTTGTTTTTATAACGCCTGAGGATTTCTTGTTTATTTTATCGAAATGAGTAACTCAAAGTTGCGCAGAGCCTTAATTCTTTCAATCATATTGCACAGAGTGGGACTACCTAATTCGACACTTTTGAATGAATTTCTAATAAAAAGAGGCTAAACTGATAGTCGTGTCCGACTCTGAAGCTAGTTTTTATGAAAAATTCATCTATCTGGATTGTTTCTCGAAAATGTGCATTTTCGTATTACGCTATAACTTTTCGTCTGAAAAAA
>CM024241.1:55262044-55351318 GCA_013421045.1 Propylea japonica
GACTGAATTGAAAATTATTCAACCGATTAGGCTTATCAACCAATCTTATTTTTGACTTCGTTTTGTCCAAAGTCCGTATTTTCGGACGGCAGTGATCTCAAACGACTTAACTTGACTCACTGATGAAGAATCTGTGGTCAAAATGATTTGTAAGGCTGGGCGTGAACATGGGAGCTCTCAAACGGTTGAAGCTATTGGAGTGAAAAATAATGACGAGCAACTTCTGCAAAATTTTGTAAGGATCGTGCCATCTTCTCTGTGCGGTGCCTTTCCGGCCGAACTGAGGCCTAGTGCCCATTGTTCACCCGCATCGTGCCATTAGGAAGTATTTGTATATGTACGATGTAAACCGATGGATTTCCTATCACTGTAACTCTCGAACGGACAGGTTACGGTTTTGATTTGAGACATCCACATGTCTCTTTGGAGGCAAAATAGGTCGATTGGTTCCGGAGTTAGTTTCACTTAAACTTCGTCTGATTGATTTTATTATGAGCGGAATAAAAAAATCCAATCATATCAGATATTCTTATGGTTATATTTTGTTAGAACCGTATCATTAGAAGATTTCGAATAATAGTGATTTAATCGACTAGGTTATTAATGACAGCGACTGTTGGTCAATATCAAACGCTTTAGTAGTTCGAGACTTTAGTCACACACTCTTACAAGTGTCTCGCTCAAGGCATTCTCCCATTAGGCTCACAATGCCAAATCATTCCGAAACTCCCATTCACCTAGTCACGGAATGTTTGTAAGAGTGAGGAACTAGCCTCGTCAAAGCTTTCACAGATATTAGATTTCATCAGACATCTGGTACAGGAAGGCGAGCTGTGAAGGGTGTGGCCAGAACAGCTTTTCAAAGGGGCACAATAACCTTGAGGTCGCAATGAACTGTAACCCCTTTTTAAACTAAACTAAAACTAGCGCTTGTGGCTGAGTCGGTTAATTAGTCGACATTATATGGGCAATGCTGGTTGTCTTGGGTGAGAACCTCGGTCTGGTATCAATTCTTTTTATTTTCCCATTACTTTCTCAAGTTTATTTCTAAGATTTTTCTATATATGAGGTGAAGTCAGAAGGTTTTGCGCGCATAAGCTTCTCACTTCATGCTTCATGTAAAGGCTTTCTCCCATTTTTGTTTCCATAGAGTCATTTCAAACAAAGATATAACTTTTATTAATTATTGATTCATAATATCAGATCAATCAGATATTCTAAAAAACCCTCTACCTGAAACTTTGTTGTGCTGTTTCAACATTATTTCAACGTAAATAAAACTACAAATGAGGTATGGACAGCATATTATATTATCATTTTCCACTCATTTCACACTTGCTACAACTCCAGTCAGTTTTCAAAACAATCAAATTGTCTGAAAAACGTGTTTCATGAAAAGTGATTGGATATTCGAAATAACTGGAATATCTACTTATCAAATCAAATATGGTGGCAATTTTTATTTTCTCTCTGCTTTCAGGCGTTTGTCATGCAGATGACATATTTTATCTGTTAAAACACCATTGGCTGGTGACGTGGAGTCAAATACACCGGAAAGATATTGCAGTACGAAGATTTTGTAGATTATGGACTAACTTCGCTAATTCGGAAATCCAAATTCTCCCTTTGAAGATCCACTACTGCCAGTTCATGGAAACCATTCACGAACAGTACAACAAATTATTTAGAAATAGGACATGAACTCACACAAAGAAAAAACCCGTTAACTGAGAGAATGGCATTTTGGGACGATCTCTACCTTCAAAGACATGATATCAACTCGAAACTGTAAAAAATTAAATACATAAGAAAGGAAAAAAGTATTGTGTTGTAGTTAAGTTCTGTCATTTTGACACTGACTGAATGACTCAGTTGTGATAATTTTTCGTTATTGTTTCTAATATTTAGAAAATTTCACAGTTCTATCTATGGGTGATATGATCATTTAGTACATATACAAATGGGCAGTGCCCTATTACCGCCTAGTCCAGCCATAGGCCATGGCCTGCCTAGGGGCGGCACGATTTTAGGGACGGAAAATTTCGGTGAATAAAAAATATATAGTCCGTTCACGAAAGGTTGAGCACATAGTAGGCGTTTCTTTATTTATCTGAAGTTGGAAGTATTTACTGTCCAAAGTAATAAAGTCAACGTTGCGAATGTACTCGGCCTCGTCCGACGAGCTTGGGAGATATCAGAGAACTCTATGCAATATTGACAACATTACGTATCAATCTGACAAGAAAATAAAGAACATAACCTAAAATTTTTACACACAGTGGAATATGCCAAATTTCCATGGCCAACCGACGGCTCAACCTTTCGTGAACGGAGTATATTTAACTCCTCTACGAAAATGTAGAAGTAGCCATCTTCGAAAAACTACAACTCGCTGGTCGGCGAGATATGAAGCTTGCAACAACATGAATCAAAATTGGAAATAAGTTGTCGCAGTTTTGGGTGAAATTGATGAGCGGGGTCTGAGACTGGGAGCGAAGCAGGATTGAAAATCAAGCTAACATCTCTTGAAACCGCAATAATGTTAGCTGTCCAATTTTGAAAAGATTTGATAACGTGAGCGAAGCAATACAAATAGTTGACATTGGTATAGATGAAGTAATTTTGTATTATTTTAAAGTCATGGTGATTATATCGTAGGATTAAGAGATCAATTTGATCGATTTGCGGCAAGAGCGAAGATCAATTCTGAATTTGAGAAATATCGAAGTAAAGAAAGAAGAGCCACAACATGTACTGTTCCTGCTGATGAAACTCGAGTGGAACATACTGTTTTGAGTGGGAGGAAAAACTTCAGAGTAGAGTAGGGGTTATCTTGTTATAATTGACTATTTAACAAGATAATAGAATGAACGTAAAAACTGCTACAAGGGTTTTGCTGCGAAATCCTCCTTTTAGTTCAAATTGCAATCGATTAGTTCTGAAGAATTAGGAGTAGTTTTCCTGACGATTTAGATGAAAAACTTCACGATGAACGTTTGCACTTCAAATCCTACTTAGTTCAGTTAGAACAACCTCCAAAAACGCTACACGAGATGAGTACGTTCATTAGAGTGAATGATAAAAGCTTAGTGCAAGTGTTTCCCTTTACGATATTACAATTAGAATGTTTTCTGCACTTTGCAACGAACTTTCAGCAGAAAAACATTTTTCGGCGTTGAAGCGAATTTTATCGTATTTGCGATATATCATGTCTTGAGAACTTTTGATTTCTCTGGCCGTTTTGTGCTGTTGTAAAAAATTTAGACTCCAAGTAGTGTTGCAACAATTAGCGGAAGTGAAGGCAAGAAGAAAACCATTATTAGTTTGATGATGAAAAACTGTAATTTTTCACTATGAAATATACACTCTGAAACATTAGATTGTTTTATTTCCGGATAGAAAATTGTCTTTATCAACTTCAGCGAAAATCACGTATTTGAAAAATTTGAATTCTTTAAATTCTCTTTACTCACAGGGGCGGCAAATTGTTTTTGGGCTAGGGGAGGAAAAGAGTTTAATCCGGCCCTGAATATGGGTCTGTAGACAGTTCCTTGAACATTGGACAAGTGAGTTTCTGAAAAAATTATCACTTGGGGAGCCAGACCTGGTTCGATGAACCCGCCTGGTTGTTGAGCAGCTTTTATTCAAATATCGAAGGATTTCAAGGACGAATAATTCGAATTTGTCTATTATATGTGTACAATTTTGAATTAATCATTGCATTTCCTTGGTTTTGCTTCTTTGTTTTTTTTCCAGATAAAATCACATAATCAGTCGGAAAAGATGAAAGGAAGAAAGAAAATTCATTTCAATGAAAAACTAGGGCTTCGATATGAATATTTCACTTATTTAGTTTCCATAAGTAAGTTTAAGAAAAAAAGTCACATAAACATGAGGTCGTTTCGAGAGGAACTGGGTGTTAAAGATTTACTCAAAAATTAACAATTTTATTTTTCTTCGGTGAATTTTGGACAAATTTTTTTCTTTTCGTGTGGGACGACGTTCTTATGTAGAGAAATTGAACATCTTTGACACATATGTAGTTGAGATGCTACATTAATATGTTTTACTTTTTACATGAAAATGGCGACGAAAAAAAGACCGGAGAGATTTTTGTTAGTTTTAAAATTTCTCAGTGGCATAATACATTTTCGGTCAGTTTTTGAGTGTAACTGTATCTCGAAAACGAAACGTTTGCGACCCATGTTTATGGAAAGCTTTTGTCTTAAATTACTTAACACGTTGAGCGCCACGTGCACACCGGTGGACATTTGAATTTTCAAGCAGGACAAGTGTTCAATGGTGGTCATTGTTGATTTTCATCGATCGGACAGCATGACCACCCGTGGTCACATTATGTATTTTATTTGGGGACCGCGTGCTCATCGGGGCTACGTTTTCTTTCATTATAAACATAAGGAATGTAAGGTTTGGTCCAGGTGTGGCATATTTCACTTGGACTTTGTAGTTTGGTCCAGCAATGTGTACTAATTACTGGATATGTGACCACGGGTGGTCATGCTGTCCGATCGATGATGAAAATCAACACGACCACCAGTGAACACTTGGTCCTGCTTTGAAAATTCAAAATGTCCACCGGTGTGCACGTGGCGCTCAACGTGTTAAGGAATCTCCCCTTTCCGTTTTTAGGCTCAATGAGGAACACCCTGTATTATACGGGAAACGTATAGTGTCCCGTTCACATATTTCTCTGCTAACTCTGTGAAATTTAAATGTTATATTGTTTCGTATACTAGAAAACCACATGTAATAGTATTGCAGTTTCATATTCAAGTCAATATTTAGATTGAAATTTATTTTACAGAAAAATATCAACAGCTGATATCAAATCAAATCCCTTGATTCGTAAAAAAAATGCAACGTTGTAATGAATTGAATTAATTCAGATGAAATACTACAAAAACACATTGTAATTCTTATATTAGCTGAATGTGAAAATCTAAATATAAGTCCGACGAATAGATACGCCTGCAATAAATGGACCGTAAATAAAATATGTCATTCCTATCTATGAATGCAGTTGTATACTATTTGAACAATTTCTTACGAGTGCATAATCCCAAAACACCTTGGCTTAAATATCCTGTGTTTACAGTGCAATAGATATAGGTTCGATGAACTAAACAGTTGATGAATGGAGATTGAAAATAAATATCGTTATTAAATCTAGGTTAAATAATCTAGCGATTATGTTTTCTCTTTCATGATTTTCCTACTTTTAATTTTAGACGAATTATACAAGGTGTTGAAGCATTTCAAGAAATATGCAGATATTTAAAAGCTATGATATCAAGGATTATTGAGGAGATCAACAAGAATATGGGATGCTGCTATCTGTAAGGTAGGTTTGTGAGCACCTTATAGGATCAAGTACACAGGGCTACTTTACAAGCTAAGAAGCCGCTCATAAAAGCCGGCGAATTGGCGAATTGGCTTCTAGCCGAGTACACAGGGAGTTCTCACTCGCTCAGTCGCTCAATAGCGTAATAACAGCCGTAATAGGAACGTATAGGCGCAGAACAAGAATAAGCTCAAGTACACGGGGCGAATTTACAAGCTAATTCGCTCAAAAAGCCGGCTTGTGGCGTGTAAAGTCGCCGGCAGTTCAACTTTTTCCAGAGCGAATTTGCAGCAGCTAACGGAGCGACTGCGTCGAGTACACGGGGCTACTCACAAGCTCAGAAGCTCAAAAGCCGCTTCTTAGCTTGTAAAGTCGCCCCGTGTACTTGACCCTTAAAACAGAATGTCTCACATTGCTCTGCCAACACAAGGGTGCTTGGCTTGAGAATTTTTAGGCGTTAAACCAACTCAATAACTGAAATTCATTGAAACTCTGGATCTAGATAGTGAGTTTCAGTCGACTCCGGGAGAAATCGAAAACAATATTTCAAAAGGTTATTTTGCAGCAAATCTTTATTAAATGGCTATATAGAATATAAAAATTTGATTTGGTGAACTTGAAGGACCCAAGCAGTGATGTGTTTCTACAAGAGGAAGTTCAGCTTCTTTCTGAGAGCTATATCTAATTCTTTCAAATTTATCTTCGTCGTGAATGTCCTAAGAATGAATCTCCATGAATCTTGAAACATTCTTACATAGATTTCGGAATATCCACTCCACAATTTTTTGCTCCATTAACTTCAATATGAATACAGTTGAAGGGGCATTTAAATCACAAACAAGGAGTGTTCACATAGAAATGAGATCTCAATCACATGACATTGAGAATAATGATAAATCATCGAGTCGTGGAAATGAATTGAAGTGTTTGAGTACAACTTAAAATTGAAATTTATTTTAATCGATAGAATATTCATTAAATGATGATAGATACCAGAAAATAACGTTCAAACAGAAATGAAAAGTAAATGAAATCCATCAACGACGTAGGTAGGTAACTCTTCAAAGCTTTTGAAGGTTTCAACGAAGCCTAATAGTAATCAGTAGATATAACCATTATTGATCAATCATAATCATAATCATAATACATGAAACCGTTTTCTGTCTAGTTCAAGTGTAAGGAAGATTTTTAAGTAAGAATAGGTTTTTTCCATTAGCTCAAGCTGCACTTATATTTCTTGGAAGAACATCTAAGTGGCATGAGTACTTTTTTATTTTTTGAGATATGATTTCATCAATCTCTGAGGGTTCTAAAGGAAAATTTTGTAGCCGATATATGTCTAAGAGTAGTGTATGGTTTCAAGTACCCACTCAAACGAGCCCCTACATCAGTTTTTCCGCCCTGTTTTTTATTCCTATATTTTTATGGATATGAAGAAATGAACAATTCAGACGAACCTGTTCTGGATCTAAATGTAAAAAAAATTAAAGAAATAAGAAATGAAAAATTTTTATAATTTAGTTTATTTCTGTTATTTCGACATTGACATTGAGGCAGTTTTTATTATTGTTCCTTAGATTCAATTGATATTGAGAGCGAAATTTCACAGTCCAAATCTATGGGTAATGATTATTTGGTATTATGGGTATTATGGGACATCAGTTTCTTGCACCGTAGACATATGAGTTTCTGAAAAAATTGTCACTCCTGATTTTCAACCCTTCTTTTTATTTCTATATTTTATGGATATGAAAAAAGAACAATACAGACTAACCTGTTCTGAATCTAAATGTTTTAATTATCTAGATTTTGAATGAAGAAACTTTCACATCTGTGTTGTTTTCAAAAGTCTTACGATATTTGTCAAGCTTATATTTAGTAATAACGTAATTAGACGTAGCTGCATATGACCTCTACCTGTCTCTCCACCTCTAATTTTGAATGATCTGAATTGTTATTATTTTTATTTCAAAGCTGCATTATTCACGGTCCTATTCGATGCTAGTTGTAAGATGATTTGAGAACAAATCCACACTGATCATTCCAAAGTGTTCATACCATTTCTCTTCGTCAGAAACGTTGATGAAATGTCTTCGTTTGCAGTCGTTGGCAAATGTCATTTTACACCCGACTTAAAAGCTTATGCCCTTCAATCTACTATATAAAATAAGTCGGGTTTTCCTCCCTGACGCTATAACTCCAGAACGCACGGACCGATTTCAACGGTTTTGCATTCGTTGGAAAGGTCTCGGGCTCCGCGAGGTTTGTAGCAAAGAAAATTCAGGAAAAATTTCAAGATATCGAGAAGAACGTAAGAAATTGGTAAATTTGTGACATTTCTGAAAATTTCATTATTTATGACATCGAATTCAATGACAACTGTCAAGTCCTTACGAGAGGGAAGTGCTTCGAAAAAATTCCTCATTCAGAAGAAAAAGGCCAGATCCAAATGAAACAAGGTATGAATATCGTTTTTTAATCGTTTTATAACGTTTATTACTAAAAATATTTGTTCCAGGAACTACGTGACAACTGTCAATTCAGTTTAGAGGTCAAAAAAACTCTAGGAAATTTGCAATTCTGAGAAGGAAAAGGAACAGATCCGAATCAAACAAGGTACCAATATCGTTTTTGAGTAGTTCTATAACGTTTATTAATGAAGATTTTTGTTCCAGGAATTCTGGAATAACCAGGAAGAACAAAATATTTTTGACATAGATACGTCTGATGTAAACATTTGTTCGTTCGTGTGGAAAACGTTATTTGAATCGGTAAGTCCATATGAAATCATCAACTTCAACGTTCATTCAACGAATTCCTAACATTTCAGCAATCAAAAGCATCATTTCAGGTCGCAGTGATATTTGAGGCTTCTTCCAAACCGAATTTCCCTTTTCACTGACAAATAACGTAATGAGAACAAATTCGGGCATTATTCGTATTTTAGGAAAAAATACGACAGGAAATGATATTAAACTGTATGTATTATGATAATTATCGATATTTCAATATATTTTTTCGATTTCCTGATATGTTTACATGTCTTTTGATTCCTAATAAAACCCGTTGAAGTCTGAGATAAACAGTCGTCACGTGTAACCAGGCAAGTGGTGTAACGACTAACGTCTAGGGGTAGTGTACCGGGTTCGAACCCCATCGTGGCATGTTCTGTTATTCTGGATGAAAAATTGTTCTCAGGTTCAACGAAAGCTGATGGAAATAATTCAAAATTTTCATTTGTTTGTGTTAACGTCAGACCAAAAAAAAATATGGTTTACCAAAGAGCACTTCAAAAAAACGGATATTTTTGCGGACACTTATAACGCTTCAATTCATCATTTACTTTGGATTCACTTCCATTCAGTTAGAGAAGTTCAACTGAATAACACTTCATTTTTGCAATCGAAATGAATTAATTACTGTTGTGAAATGAAATAAAAGGTTTCCTTTTTCAAATATGAAAAAAATTATTTTTTTTCATCTTTTAAACACCAAACGAAATTTTACATAAAACGAAGCCATGTGGTGGCGAAACGGAGTTCGCCTGGTTTGCTAGTCTTACTATATATTTCAAAATTACATATGTAGTAACTCAATGTGAGAAGAAAAACTCAAGGAGTATAGTAGAATATACGCAAACATCCGCGCTTTCTTGTACTTAATGATGAAATAATATTTGTTAGATTTTTATACAGTTAAATTTCTGTAAACGAAACTACACTCCTACATAAAGATAAAGAGGAGTACATTTTTGTATTTGATCATTCTCACTTTATAGGTACATACTGGACGACAAGATATACATATGTCAAGCTAATACATAAAAACAATAGTAATAAATTATTTTCATTCCTCATTCGGAGAAATTTTAATTCCCTCAGATAATTTCTCGGGCACAAAATAAGATTTTTTTGATACCCTTGTATTTCATCTGTTTGGTTTCATACCTACTAATTGATGGAAAGTAGACAATTTTTGTGAAACAAAAACAGAAAAATATAAAAACATTTGGGTTTAATTATACCTACATTATTGTGAAAAATGTAAACAAAGTTAGTATTATACGATTAGTATTCTCATCGAATACATGCCATTACTATTGGGGTAAATTACATCATCAGTCCATCCAAGAATTATTGACATTTTGGGCGGCTGTGAAAAATCGAAAGTTGGTAAAAGCTCACTCAGTTATTTTTGAGCGCTCGTTCTACTTTAACGATTGCTATATCGCTTGGCCCAAATGTATGTAATTTTATAATTTTGAGCTGAAAATAGTTTCAAACGATAAAGCTCGACTCCCTGAATATAAATTCAAGGGCAAATTCAATTATGTCCGTGGTGCCGTCCGTCTGTCCGTCCGGCCGGTCGTTAGCACGATAACTTTCGAAAAGATTGTCCTATAAATTCGAGATTTTCAGGCCGAGTTCGGTTCCCAATATCTCAGACAAAAGGAAGTCAATCGAAATGAAATTTTGCGGCCACATCCAAGATGCTCCATAATAAACTTCATTAAAATCTCGTGGCCATGGTTCAAACAGAACCATAGAAAATACGATTGTAATATTGAAAATAAAAAACTTCATATTTCCGTAACGAAATATCCGATTCGAGTGGAACTGAATTTGTAAATGCAAATATACTAAATGTTCATGCAAAATTTCAAGAGGATCGCAACATCAGAACCACAGAATTAATTTTTTTTTAATAATTCCGAATTTCTCGAATCGATCGAGCTGAAATTTTGCAGTAAAATGTTCAATGCCAATTCAAAGAAATACGCAAAAATTAGTGAGTTGCGAATACAACTATAGAAAAGTCAATATATCAAAAAAAAATGTATTCATGAAATATCTTTCGATTGAAATGAAATCGAGTTTGAGGATGTGAATTGGGCGAAGTGAATGATCATGCAAATTTCCAAAAGGATTCTGAAATCAGAACCATAAATTTTTTATCTTTTCAGTTATCGACTTTTTACATAGGTATTTTCATCTAATCATCTAATTTCCAGAACATAATTCTGATCGTGCTGAGATTCTGCACTCACATATAAAGTAACAATCTCATGTCCTTTGCAAATTTTGAGGTAATAGCCTTATTGCTTCACCAATGAACGAGCGCTCAAAAACATCTGCTCAGGGCTTTTCTTGAATTTTTTATTTGAGGAATTCAGGTTGATATCTATGAAAACTTTATAGGTTTTCACTCCCAGTCTCTGAAACAGAAATAATTAAAAAACTTTAATTAAGATGAAGTGCTCCTGCTTTGCACTTATTTTTAATTATTTCTGTTTCAGAGACGGGGAGTGAAAACCTATAAAGTTTTCAAGGAATTCAGGTTGGTCTTGGAAATGAAACTGGGAAGTAATATATCCGAATTTTGACAATTTGTTCTACAGGGTTTTGTTTGGTTTTGATTGAACAAAAATTTCGATTAATTTTGAACACTGATCGATTCTTATACAGGGTGTTTCATTGGGAAAGGGAAATACTTCACAGGTGCATAGGTGGCACCAAGACGGTTCTAGAGATACCCCATTATTGGGTCTCACTGTCTTCGTAGCCGAGATACAGGGTGTTTTATGAATTTTGCCTGTTTCTTCCTGAGGCCGTACCAGACGAAACACCCGGTATATTTCCTTCATATTTGGCAAATATGTTCCTGATTGAGAGCCCAAACATATCATGCAATAACCGCCTAGAAAATCCAGGTCCGGGTTAACAAAAATTATGAATCGTTTGAATACTCGAAACAACACCCTGTACATTGGAATTTTGAAAATCTGTTTTAATATTCGAAAACACCACTAAAAACTTAACTGAGAAGTATACTTCAAATTTTCGCGCAGAAAGTTTTACTGTACAAATTTTCAAGGTAAAAGTGAAGTTTTTAGGAACTTGGATACCCGAAAGTGCAGGTTTGAAGTTACTTTAACAATGAATTATCAACAATATTGAATCCATAATTATTTCAACATTACTCTGTAATTCATTTTTACATTGTTTTTCTTTTTTATTGCTGTATACTTGAAAATCCAGGTCCGGGTCAACGAAAATTATGAATCGTTTGAATCCTCGAAACAACTCGGAATTTTGAAAAACTGTTTTAAAATTCGGAAATATCACTTAAAACTGAACTGAGACGTACACTTCAAATTTTCGCGCAGATAGTTTCACTGCACAATTTTCAACGTGAAATTGAAGTTTTAAGAAATTGGATACCTGAAAGTGGTTTGAAGTGACTTTTAACAATTAATTATCAAAATATTGAAATCCATAATTATTATACGTTATAATGCAACTCACTTCTCAATAAATGAAAACTAATGTGTAAATGAATCACAAAGTAATGATGAAATAATTATGGATTCAATATTGTTGATAATTCATTGTTAAAAGTCACTTCTAACCACTTTCAGGTATCTTAGTTCTTAAAAACTTCACTTCTACGTTGAAAATTGAAGTGTACGTCTCATTCAGTTTTAGTGGTATTTTCGAATTTTAAAATAGATTTTCAATTTCCGATGTTGTTTCGAGGATTCAAACGATTCATAATTTTCGTTAACCCGGACCTGGATTTACAAGTATACGGCTATAAAAGGAAACCAATGTTGAAATGAATTACAAAGTAATGTTGAAATAATTATGGATTCAATATTGTTGATAATTCATTGTTAAAGTCACTTCAAACCACTTTCGGGTATCCAAGTTCCTCAAAACTTCACATTTACCTCGAAAATTTGTGCAGTAAAACTTTCTGCGCGAAAATTTGAAGTATACGTCTCAGTTTAGTTTTTAGTGGTGTTTTCGAATATTAAAACAGATTTTCAAAATTCCGATGTAAAGGGTGTTGTTTCGAGGATTCAAACGATTCATAATTTTTTGTTAACCGGACCTGGATTTTCGAGCCGGTTATTGCATGATATGTTTGGGCTCTCAATTAGGATCATATTTGCCAAATATGAAGGAAATATACCAGGTGGTTCGTCTGGTACGGCCTCAAGAGAAGAAACGGGAAAAATTCATAAAACACCCTGTATCTCGGCTACGAAGACAGTAAGACCCAATAAATGGGGTATCTCTAGAACCGTTTTGGTGCCACCTATGCACCTGTGAAGTATTTCCCTTTCCCAATGAAACACCCTGTATCGTGAGATAAAATAGTACGCTCAGGGTTACATGGTTAGATTTTTGCCGTAAACGTCTAGGTTACCATTGACCGTTGGTTGGTCATTCTACAGGGTGTTTCATCATAAACTGGACAAACATATAATTCTTGTAAAGGACACCAGGAGAATCATTTTTGACTTATGCAATATGTTTTCGAAGCATAAACGAGATATAGGGTTAAACGACATTTTTGAGCAAGATTCTTATGAGTGTGGTCAGGTAATGTATAACACTTAAAGTAACGGTTTTTGGTCCAATCTCAGTATTTTTGGGTCCCTATTCAGAAAACTTGACGAACTTGACGAAAAAAATTGTTTGGGTTCGAGAGTCAAAATAATTAGATTATTGGTAATGTCCGAATATTCTACAATTTAATATAAAAATTCAGAGAAACTTAACTAATAGTTAAATTATATCCAGTGAAATTTAAATACCAGTCAAACTCTATGCACTACGAAGACGAACGCTGCCTGGTAACGAATATTAATATCCTTAACAGTCTCATTTCCCTATTTAATACCTACATCGGTTCTAGTCCCAACTAAGTTTCACTGCATTTTTTTATAAATTCATGCAAAATGTTTGGACATACCGATAATTCAATTATTTTGACTCTAAAACCCAAACATTTTGTTGGAATTATTTCAGAGATCTGAACGAAACATTTGAATGGCTGCAGTAACGAAACCGTTTGATATTTTACAACTCTGTTTTCATATTCGTGATTGATAATTAATGAAATACAATTGTACAAAATTTCATCCATTTCGGGTGAAATTTTTTTGTCAATCCAGATATATTTAAAAAAATTTTGATCGATTTTTGGGAAAAATGTTTTTACAACATTTTTTAGAAAACTGTGTTCATTCAGGTAATAAAATTCCATTTGACAACCGAAAAGAAATCAGGAACATTGCAGGTTTTCCATTTTGTATATTTTACTTGGGAGCTCGTCAACTTAAAAAAAATACTGAGATTTGACCAAAAACCGTTACTGTAAGTGTTATACATAACTGACCACACTGTCCACACTCATAAGAATCTGCTGAAAAATGACGTTTAACATCCTGTATATTGCGTATCATTCGAAGACGTGATATATTGAATAAGGCAAAAATGATTCTCCCGGTGTCCTCTTCACGAATATATATATTTGTCCAGTTTCTGATGAAACAATCTGTATATGTTGAAGTTAACTTGGTATCCATAATTAGTTTGACTAACGATCTCAACTCTCCGCAACCGAATTCGATTTCCTGTATATCTTTGAAAATGTTAAAATAGCTTGGGATTTCGAATTCGAACATACTAATTAATTTATTATAAAGACTATTCGGAAATTGGAGTGGTGACAAAAATTCCAATTTACTGAATAACACAAAATAATTGGCTTCAGTAAGATGGGGGACTTCTCCACTAAGATAGAAGGGTTAGGGATTTTCTGGATAAGAATTTTCCAAATCGATGGATTGGCCGTAGAGGATTCATAGAGTGGCCTTGCTCGTTCTACGATCTTAGCCCATTAGATTTTTCCTTTAGGATTGTTTAAAATTACGTGTTTCTTTTAGACGACCTACATACTTGCAGAGATCGAGATAAAGGATTATTGATGAATATGAAATATTTGAATATTATGGGTTATTCAAAATCCCGAGCTGTTTCAACATTGCAAAAATTAAAGGAGTTCGGATATGAATTGAAACAATTGTATGTCTGGTTGAACAGGAAATGTATTATCAACAAAAAATTGTTCATCAGATGTATTTGACGCCATTACACTTACCTGCAAAATTTTATAAATATTGCCTTTTTCATTCAATAGTTATTTTTGTATCTAGTGCGCGAAATGCTACTTTGTTGATCGAGAACTGATTTTTTAACGAGGCGCAGCCGAGTTAAAAAAATAGTCGAGATCACCAAAGTATTTCGCGCATGAGATACAAACAAAATTTTTTCTACAAACGCTTAGCTTAATATGAAAAAAAAATATTGAACTGGTTTGAACTGTTCTTCCAAATCAAGTAATTAGGTATTATAACTATGGGCAATATATTCTATGTTGAAAGCAACCTCAATGTTAAAGAAAACGTGGATTTCAAGAAATTTACCAAGTTAAAATATAAAAATCCCATATAGTTTACATGCAGTGTGCGAAGTAAGTATTTCGCACACTACTTCGCGCACGGTGTCATAGTAACAAAGGGAAATGAAAAAAAGGGTCACTTCGCATATTCTTGCCAATGCGCGAACCTTGTCATTTTTTGACGTTTGTAGAAAAAATATATTTACTTAGTTCCATACACTATCTCAACCCTGTACATCTGGAGCAGTATATTCGAAACCTCACACGCATGCAGCCAGCTTACATTATATAGGTCAAAAAATTCCGAATGAAAGGGTACCCCTTTAAAAAATCTTAAGTCATCAATTCATCTCATATCACCTTGGCCAATTGAAAATTTTCAGAGGTACTCTAACCATGCCTTGGCTTATCACACGCAAAGAATAGAAGGGAGATATTCGCATACCTATCAAATAATTTTCAGTTGAGGTATTCATTAGTTATCTCTCGTCTCCAAAAGAAACCTCTTCATATATCCGTCACATCATGAGAACGGTGAGTTATATGGTTTCCATCGACTCGATCTTTGATAGGCTAGATATTTGCCCATGATAATAGATGGATAGGTCAATAACCGACTAGAAAACTGCGAAAATGGATAAGTTGTATTTTCTTATAGTGTTCTTTGAAGTGTGCCGCTTTTCGTGTTATGTGATAAAATATTGAATTCTTTAAATTGCGTGGGTACTTAAAATTTTTGATGATAAGAGTGATAAGAAATGGGGATAAAGGTAATGAGATTGTTCTTCCTTTTCGAATAGTTTGAAAGTTTTACCACATTTTCAATCTTTGTAGTTCTTGTCTCCTTACCACCTCCTAAGAAAAATTTTCAAATCTTTAGAGACCTGTAAATGAAAATTTCGCTAAGTGAGAACAGCCAGTAAAATAAATCAAAAGATTGTGAGAATATATCATCATTTTACAATCATTAATTTGAAATTATATGATATGAAATCTCCCATGAATATTTGATTATTTTCAGACTAATTTGCGATTTAGCCTCTGTAGGAAAAAATCGTATTTTTTAGTTTTACGATCCTTCAGCTATTACCGTAATTTTTTATCGAAAATATAATGTATTGTTGAATACAACGATGAAAATATTTTTCTCAATTATTTTCATCCTTCGATGACTGTCGTCATCACAGGATGTCGCACAACTTGAAAATATAATTGTCATAGAAAATTGTTTGTACGCCAATAATGACAAAGCTTCTAAACGAAGATAAGATTTAAATGACACTCACCTGCTAGATTCTTTTTAACCCTGATTTACAATATCCAGTTTGAACAAATCCAATTTTACAGCTGATTGTTTTGGTAATGTTAACATTATCCGTTTTCGAATTTCCGTTCATTCATAAATTCAACTCTCCTCATCAAATTTTTAAGAAACCCAGAAATTTCAAGTTTCGATGAAGTTCTTCTCGGAAGTAATCGTGTTTAACCTCAGGGAAAAAGTTGACATGTATGAGGTTGTTCACAATATAAAATGATTCGATTCATGTCAACGACACTAGCTCTATGGAATATTCTTACAAAGAGTTTGAATGAATCAAACTGTCTCCTGAATATCAAACTCTAGAAGATTTTTAACTATTTTCCTAGTGAAATGATAAATTAAAGAAAATTATGTATATAATTTTCAATTTATTTATTCTACCGATTTGTACTAGGTATTATACATTGCACGGGTAGGTATCAGATCAAGGACTGTCATATTTACCCTTATTAATGTTTTCGATAAAATGTAGGATTTCCGAATAAAAAAGCTCGAGTCTTTTTCCTTGAGCAGGCTGAAAATTTTTTAATTTGTGTTAAACACATGTTTTTAAATTCTTGAAGGAGAACTAAAGTTCGATCCTATTTCACCGGTATTTGTATTTTCATGTTTTCAGCAGTTTTAGATCTGAAATCATTATCTCAGCGTTCCTGTATTCTTTAAAATCGACTATTATGAACATTAAAATTCATTATTATACAGGGTGTTTCATAGGTAAATTAACATACAGTAACCCTGAGCTAGAGCGACCCTTAGACTAGTCTAAAAAACCCATATATGACAGGTCTAATCAATTTCATAACCGAGATACAGGGTGGTTCATTTATTCATAAAAAATTTTTAATTTGAACCAAGCGATTTAGTCGGTTGATATTTGTAATTTGTAATTTCCTTCCACAAGTCGATCGATTTATATATAAATACCTAAAAATTCCAGATCCATATTGGAAAAAAATTGAACTTCTTTCAAGCTGAGATTCAACAACCTGTATATTGAAATTTTATAATTTGATTAAGATATTTGAAAAGAGCAGAAAATTTTCAATGGAATTCTGTAGATTTTTTTTGTCCCGCTCGTCAGTTTGCTCAGAGGAAGCTTCAGGGTAAAATAGATATGTACAGGATGTTTCCGTAAATTCGAGATCTTCATCCTTAGATGATTTTATGACATAAAGTTTCTAATTGGAGCTATGGGTCTATGATGCATTGTTTCTGAGATACAGGTGTTGAAATTTTGGGAAAAAATTGCTTTTTTGGAAATATTTTTGTTTTTCTTTTTTCCAATCGAAAATGATTCTTAATTCTCATCAGTGACGTCCGTACAGATTTCTATCCGAATAAATGTGTTGAAAAAAATGATACGCCAATGCTTTTTTTCAAATGTGAAATTATTTTCTTAATAACTACATAATTCCCAGTGAGAATGGTATCTTGAATTTTTTGCGACGAATACTTCCTGAGATAAAAAAAAAATGCTATCTCAGAAATTAAAAAAAAACTAAAAATACCATTCTCACCACTAATTATGTGGTGACTACAAAAATATTATCAAATTTGAAAAAAGCTTAGGAGCATCATTTTTTCCAACAAATTTATTCGGATAGAAGTCTGTACGGACGCCACTGATGAAAAAGTCTTGTGAGGTTTCGAAAATATTTCCGAAAAACCAATTTTTCCCCTAAATTTCAACGCCCTGTATCTCAGAAACAATGATGTTGATTAGACATATCTGGTCTTTAAGACTTGCCTAGGGTAGCTCTAACTCAGGTTACCGTATGTTCATTTACCAATGAGACATCCTGTATATCCGATATGAACCAACTTATCAAGGCTTCTTCAATATGAAATTTGAATGATTGAAATCTTCCTTATTTCGAAGAAAACTCGAAAATGAGTTGCTTTTTCTTGAAAAAAAATAGGGTTCGTTATTCTGCCAAAGATTCATTCCTGAAATTTTTCATAATCGTTTGAATAGAAAAAATTCAATTCGTTCAGATTTTTCTTTGGAGAAATTATAATAGTATAAAATTTCCGGTTATACTGTAAAAAGCATACTACTTTCAAATGACACAGCCGATAAATGAATCATGATTGCATCGTCAGATAGTTTATTCGATGGCAATTTTGACAATATATCATACTTGGGGTGAAAACCCAATATTTCATGAGTTATCGAGATTCCTATAAAAAAACCCTAAGTAGGTGCTTTTGATCGCTCGTTCATTTTTGTAGCAATAATGCTATTACATCAAAATTTTGTATGAAATTTGAGATTCATGCCGATAGGAATTATATTCTAGAAATTATTCAAAACATTAAATATGTAAAAAATCAATAATGAATCAAATTAAATTCTATGTTTCTGATGATGCGATCCTCTCGAATTTTGCATCAACATTCAGTATACAGGGTGTCTGTAAATAAATGGAGTAACTTAAAGACTTCGGAAGGCGATGACGAGTTGACAGTCGTTAATTTTTTTACGGCTTTTTGAAAACATTGAGTCATAAAACTATACATGATATGAAGCACTAAGTAGATGTTACTCTCACATTTTTTTAGATCTCTTCACTTTGGGGTTGAAAATAACAACCCCCCATGATTTTCGTTCAAAAATTGTTTTCGTGGGATAGATTTACGAAAAATAAAATTCTCTTATGGTTTCCCATTCAATTCTGGAGAAAAAAAATCTCCTGCAGAATTTCGATACAGTCGATATTTTTCTCGAAAAAATAAAAACTTACAAGCATTTATGATTACTGTTCACTACATTTCATCGTATAAGTGTTCCATAGAATGAATATTCTAAAATATTGTATGTCTATGTCAGGAGATAAAAGCCAAAGTGCATATCTGCCAAATGTGAATTTGAATAAACTACCATTTTTATAATTGAGTAATTTATTTTACTACTGCAAAGTGATTATTGAAAAAATCGAACTCTTCTGAAACTAAAAATTATAGAAAGAATCATAGAAATTCTTTTTTCTTCTGTCAACACCAATTTTCAGAGTAAACAATACCTTGGAATATTCATTCTATGAAACATACGATGAAATGGAATGAACAGTGATCATACCTGCTTGTAATTGTTATTTTTTCCGAGAAATGTATCGACTGTATCGAAATTTTGCTAGATACTTTTTTTCTCCATAATTGAATGGGAAACCATAAAAATTTAATTTTCGAAAATCTATCCCACGAAAACAATTTTTGAAGGAAAATCATAAGGGTTGTTATTTTCAAACTTTAATGATGAAGTTATGGAATAAAAAATATTGTGTGAGTAACATCTACTTAATGAATTATATTATGGTTGTTTTTTTTCAATAGATATATTATGTATGGTTTTATGACTCTTGTTTCTTAGGATTCCTAAAAAAATTAAAAACTGTCAACTCGTCATCGCCTTCAAAAGGCTGTATCTTGAAAGGGAGGTCGATTTCGAAAAAAATCATATGAACTACTCCTGCTTATTTTCATCGAGGAATCATCCCCCTAAGAGCCTCGCATTTGTTCACAGACACCCTGTATAAACCACCATTCACAATATATTTCATTCGAATCGGATATATTATTGTAATGGAAATATAAAGATTCTTCTTTTCAATATTCCAATTGAATTTTTTATGGTTGTATTTACACTAAGATCACGAAATTTTGCATGTGGCCGCAGATTTCTTTTCGATTGGTTTCGTTTTGTCTGAGATATTGAGGAACAAAAATTTTGAATGACTTGGAAAAACTGTGAGCCCCTGTTTCCACCCTGTTTGGAGCGCTCGTTCTACTTAAACGAGTGCTATATGGTTTTACCAATAAAATTCGACTCCCTGATGGCCGATCCGTGGTCAAATTAAAATCTCTTTGTGGTGCCGTCCGTACAGCCGTTAGTACGATTGGAAGGGATTGTCCTAGAGAGCTTAGATTTTCAGGGTGAGTTCGGTTTCCAAATGCCGAGGTTAAGTTCGATAACCAGCCAAATCGTACAGGATGTTCCATAAAATATTTTTGTTCCTTGATATATTAGACAACGAAACCAATAGAAATGAAATTTTGCGGACACATGCGAAACGTTCATAATATGCCTCTTGAGAAATTTTGTGACCATAGTTGGAACAGAACCATAGAAAATTCAATTGGAATATTGAAAAGAAGAAACTTCATATTTCCATAACAAGATATCTGATTCGAGTGAAATTCATTTTGTGACTGGAGTTCGATAAACTGAATGTTCATGCCCAATTTCAAGAGGATTGCATCATCTGAACCATAAAAAATTCAATTGGAATATTGATAAAGAAGAATCTTTATATTTTTATAACAAGATAGCAGACCCAACAGACGTTGTTCTGTATACACAAAAATTCATTCAATTCGATCGAGCCGTTTAGTTGCAGAGTAGATGAATAACCTGAATAACGACTTCAGCGCCATCTGTGATCTGATTTGTGGTCATAAACAAACGGGCATAGGCAATCCAAAATACATTCATACAAAACATCCCTCACACTTCGGTACCTTCTCCTACCCGCCTAGAGCCTACCTCGGAGACATTTTGGTGCGATTTCATCTTCAACCTGCCATATCTTTTGATGTATTCATCATAATTGAATGATGTGAGGGGCAATTTCGTTCTAAATTAAATACTGGGTATGAACGACGTATTTAATTGGATAAGGATCAATAGCGTATTCATAAAAATACTCCCAAATAATGCATAATTTTGAGAAACATTCGGATACCTTTAAAAGGTAATACCGAGTAAACCTTGAAAGATAGATATATGCTATCGCGGACTTTTTTGTAGAAATATTGAAGAGGTACATTTCCGTCATACATTGTTTCCATGTACGTCTTACGGTTTTGCAGCGCACCTGAAAATAGCTGATTTTGGAAGGTACTCATATTTATTATCATTGAAGATATAGTAGGTTTCCTAATTTTCTCGGGTGAAAGTATAGCCTATGTTACTCAGGGATAGTGTAGCATTCTAAGGGAAAATAATTATTGAAATCTGTCTAGTAGCTTATGAATTAACTCGTATCAAAACAAACATACAAATCTTTCCTATTTATATGTATATCAATCAAATAAATCTTTCCTCTTTATAATATAAGTATTTTTATACGAAAAATTGAATGAAAAAATTAAAAATAATGATCAATATTCTGAATTTTGAAGTTAAAGTTAACTGAATCTTTGCGAGTTTATGATTTTTTCATAAATCTCTGTAGATTTTAGGTCCAACTGGCAACATAGTTATAATACTACATAGCCACAAAATTGAAAATGATAAAGATTTCTCCGATAGTACCCGTTTGGAGAAATATTGCAAAAACTGTGAGTCGCTGCTTTCACCAATTCTTCCATAAAAATCTCAATAACTTATGGATTTTTACTGAAAGTATGCAACAAACCGAGTGTGCCATTTGTAATAAGAAAGTAGTATGCGGTTTCCTTTACCTATAACCCAGATTTTCTAGAAAACTCTTTAGGTTTTCACTCCCAGTCTCTGAAACAGAAATAATTAAAAAAAATTAATTAAGATGAAATGCTCCTGCGTAAATCCTTGCACTAATTTTTCAGGTACAAATTGGTTTTGAAAAAATTGTTGCCTAACAGTAAAACTAAAAAATGAAAAGGATAATGTAACGTGTCGGTGTCCATATCAGATTCCTCCTTCAGGCAAACTCGTAAAATCTTTGGAATTGTGATTTTTTCATTTCGAGTCTAGGTAATTGACATTGAAAGTTGTCAATTTGCTCCTGACAAATTAGTGCAAGGATTTACGCAGGAGCAATAAATCTCAATTAAATTTTTTTAATTATTTCTGTTTCAGAGACTGGGAGTGAAAAAATAAAAATTTTCTAGAAATGCAGAATCCTTCCAGACTATATTTCAATCGATATATAAGTAACCCAGAAGTCTGACAATATTTTATAGAGAAAGTTCATTGCTGAAACTAAATGCAAATTTTCTGCATACTTTCCTGATTAGTTTTTCATACGATTTCCATGGAAGTAAAAAAGAAATTTTCTTAATTTTTTCTCCCACTCACCCTATTTCTGTTAGAAATTAATTGCTCCTCCAGCCCATTTTCGGTGACGCATATGCTTCAAGAGATTGATACCACAGATTATTCTATTTTTATGTGTATAAATAATCACCTTCAAAATATCCGTTACAAAGTGTGACAGATTATCTATCTCTGACTGAGTCAACACGCAAATCTGTTGACCTTCCTGCGTACATCCAAAAATTCGGAATCATAAGTACAGCAAACAATCGGTTTGTATAAGATATCGATTTTCGGTTCGTTTAAATAGATCACCATACTTATCTTTTTCAGCTATATTTGCACGGTGTCAGTTATGCAAAACATACTACTATTAAGATTGAAAATATTTTCAATATTATCACTTATTTGCACTCATCATAATAGAATTTTGCATATTTGATGGCTTCAAAAAATGAAATTTCTTCCTGATATTAAACTCCTGCTTGTCCGTTTTGATTGCAAATGAATTACAATTTCCGATAACGATAATGAACTGACTGGTTCAAAATGAATTAAATATGTTTTCAAAATTTCCCATTTTTCAACGTTATTATAAACATACTAATGAACTAATGATAAGAAAGTTGAAAAAGTCTGACGTGAAATTAGAAGCTTTTGCGTGCTTATTCATATTGAGAAAACACTTAATCCAACTTGAATGTCCTGAAGGGTATTGATTTCATTTTTTATTCTTGATTTATTTCATCTTTTATTTTCAAATCGTAAACCTAACTTGAAGCTTTGAAGTGGTTCCTTCAGTAAGTTATATTGTTCAAGTCCAGCCTAAGACCGATCGTAAACATACAGTTGTCCCAAATCTGCCTCGAAATTTTCTAGTCTATAACACGTTCAGTTTGAGAGTTTAGCGACCAGAAATTTATCGGTTTGCCACGCACAAACAAAAATATTTTTTTTAAAAATATCTAGTTGTATGTTCCCACGAAATAACAAATTTCGAAATGATCGGATGTGTGGTTTCGGAAATATCAGGGAAATAAAAAAAACATGTTCGAATTTCTCGCGATATTGAATTTATTGATTCTCTTTTTACATTTTCGGTTTGATTTCTTCACTGAATGATATCTCTATATTGTAAAAACGAGAATTCAATTCGGATAACTTGGGAGCTACTGATTTCATTCTTCTCATATAGAAATAAACTTACCCATTCAAATTTCATACCTACCCAAAAATTTTATGTTTCAAAGTCGTTCCTTTTACGATCGACTGATGTGTACCCGATAATCCGAAAGAACAACTTCAAAACGTGAAATATTCAAAATATGTTCGAGATTTCAACATGATATTTAAAAAGTTTTAGTTGAAAATTGTGAACATTACAGTCCAGTGTCTATTTCATTAATTTGTTTTAAAGAAATTTGAATTCATAGAAGTAATAAAATGAAACCAATACCGAATTTGAATAATAGATGGTATCGTTAAAAAGCAAAATTCAAACAACCACACTAATAGGACACAAAGCAGAGAATTCTGATTTACAAAAAGTAGATTTCCAATCAAATGAACTCTATTCCATAAAAAAATGTTCATAAATTGCACCTATCAAATATAAAGCTAATTTATAATGATAAAATAACATTTTCAAGGATCCTGTAAGACGTTGATTTTTACCCTAATAAGAATAAATTTATTTTGAAAAATAGCAAAATCTTCCATAGCATTTCAAATATACATCAACTTGTGCATATATAATCTACCTACTATTGCGACGATATTTTACATTTTATAGCTATCAAAATTCCTGGAAAGTAAACGAACTTTCAACCGGATATGCTTTGTCTGCCATCAAGATTTATCACCTAAAAAGCATAGTGAATTAATAAATTGCCAAACGCACAAAACCTACTATCTTAATTTAAATTTTTGATAAAATACATTTTGAATGAAAACAAAAGTATTATTTATCAGGAGAGACATTTAATAACTGCACAAAACAAAAATTGAGTTCGACTATTTTTTTTAATGATATCTTTTTCACAGCTTCTGCTCTTGGCGTTTCTCATCGCCACCCTTACCATCCAGGAATCGCTAACGAAGAAATGTTCTTCAAGTCCTGCTAAATTGGAATGTTCAGCCAAAGAATACCAAAATTATGTTGATTGTGTCAGAAGCCGGATGAAGAGAAGCGCTGATTGCTACGACGATGACGAAGAAGAATGTTCCTCAGGCCAATGTGGAAACTCATGCGACTCTTGCAATTGCGACGAATGTACTGCGAGTGACTGTGGTAATTCCTGCAACAAAAGATGTTGCAGTTCTTGTTGCGAATTCAAGGAATGTTCAACCAATCATTGCTGTCACAGACTCTGCCACAACTCCTGTTCATCATCTTCATGTAGAAGCTCATGTAGGAGATCCTGTTACAGATCTGTTCGAAGAGAAAAAGAGAGGGAAATAGTGTCCCCAGGAAGTTACAAAACGTCCTCGAACTCCTCAAACTTAGTAAATAATAGGGGAGCGCATAACATCACCACTGTAATTCATTTGAACAATCTTATAAATAATACAAATCTTATAGATGTGCCCATAAACTTAAACAACTCGAACGTGAATAACATCACAGTTGAGAGTTCACAAAACGGCTCGTCAGTATATGGTGCATCTAGCAATTCTCAATGTTGCAGCGTCATTGAGCCGCGTCAATGCGTTCCAACAGCCTCATACCCTTATATCAACTGCTTTCATCTAAGAAGACAAGAATGCGGACAATTCTGCAGAGCTCCTGTAGTTCACAAAGTAGCTCAGAATGTTTGTTATAATTCTGGTAACAAGAATCCTGTTTGTGGCCAACAAGTCATTTATGTACCACAGCCTCAAACATCTTGCAGTTATCAGCCACAGTGGCCATTCGTTACTTGCAATAACCAGGGTGGAAACTGCAATGGTTGCTACGATTATTTATTAAATCCTTTCAGAACCCAAAGGACCTGCGGGTCTTCGTGTTATAATTACGGAGTTAATCAAGGAATGATGTTTCGTCAAGGTCCTGTACTTGGTCCAGGCTTTCAGCTTCCAACGCCATACAATCCAATGATGCCTTCTGGTTGTAATAGTTATGGTGGATGTGGCTTAACCAACATGGCCAACTATATCAATCCAGGAATGTACTACGGCATGAATACCTACAATAACTATGGAATATATGGCAGCTTCTCGCCACAAGGCATCCCACCATATGGCATGGGAATGCAAGTACAAGGTTATGGCGATAACTTGATGGCTGCACTAGGAGGTAATAATTTAGGAAATTATCCTTTGCCACTGGAACAATTTGTTCCCTTGAATTTCACTTCTGTGAATGATACAAATTTGCTTTATGGATTAATAAAAAACAACACATCACCTCTACCCTCAATGGGTGGTATTCCTGATAATATGTTCGGACAGGCCATAACAATTGACGAGGAAACTTTCAAAAAATTATTGGGTCAAGACGTTTTGAATGAGAATACAACAGATAATAAAAATGTAGAAACTGAAACAGCTTCTCCCATAGAAACTGAAACTACAGCTCTTCCATCTTTGTTTGGATGATAATATTTACTCCTTTATTGATCACTAAGAATTAAAACTTGTACAATTAGATGTAAGAAATTAATACGTTTTTTAATAATTTTATGTAGAAAGTGGAGTAAGAAAATAACATTTTATAACATACAAAAATTAAATGTCTACTGAAACAAAACGCCTCATCTGTTATCGCAACAAATAATTATACGAGAAAATTCAAATTGAAATGAGGAAATTTATCACAAATTGTCATACTGAAAAACATATTAAATAATCATATTTTTCACACTATTGAGCCCACAGCACATTCCCTCTATTGGATAATTCAATCGGTGCTAGGTACAATGTGTAGTTTTCTAAAACTAATATGAAACCCCAAATAAGCAATTCACTCTGATGGTCTATCATATTCATCAAACTCTGCATTGTGTTTGTAGCCCTAAGCAGTTTGATCAAATTCGAAAATATTATGATAAATGAATAGTATAACGGATATAGATGTTGTTTGTACATTTCGTTCGAAATTTTTATTTGTTTCCAAATTTAGTTTATTTAATAACCGCCAGTTCATATTGTATTTTGCTATAATTCAAGTGATAACCATACTGATGATTTTAGTTAAAAGGATATCTCTCAATTGAATTTCTTCGCTGGTTTTGTTTTTTCATTTTGAAATCTAAAAAATCCAATCATCATTCTGTTCTGCTTCATGAGTAAACTTCAATTGAAGAGATGATCGACAGATTGATACAAAAAAAATAAGAAAGCTCTAAGCAGGAACGCTCGGAATTATATTCTGTAAATTAAATGGATAAAATAACTATGTAAAAAGTAAATAACTAAAACTATCAAAATTTATGGTTCTGATTTCACAATCCTTCGGAAAATTGGTATGATCATTCAATTCGCTAATTCACATTCATTCAAACTCGATTTCATTTCAATCGAAAGGTGGCAACATCAGAATTTTTTTATTTACTTTCCTATGATTGTATTAACACACCATTTTGAATGGCCATATTTTATGGCTCACCCTGTTCGATTTGGCCGGTTAACGAACTCAACCGTGGCATTCGGGAACCGAACTCACCCTGAAAATCTCAACTTTCTAGGACAATCCCTCCAAAATTTATTAAGACGGCTGGCCAGACGGCCCGACGGATAAAATTGAATTTGACCGCGGATTCGAAATCCATCAGGTAGTCGAACCCTATCGTTCAAGTAGAATGAACGCTCGAAAACACCATCAGGTGGCGTTGAAACGTTTGCAGAATTGCAGATCTTGACGTATTAAGTGACTCTCATAATAGCCCTATCTCAGGAATGATAATACTCAGGAAAAAACTCATGAAGACCTTTGTTGCGGAGAATTTACAAATCTACAATTTTGGCTGGTTTTTCGATAAAACTTACCATGGGGTCGATTCTTGAATTATGTCGTGTTCGCGAATCGACAAATGTCGACCAACTTAGCAGGGAAGTTGGTCGACAATTGTCGAATCCCGAATACGACATTTTTCAAGAATCACCCCCCACGTCCGAGAAAAATCCAAAAATCCCCAATATTTGACCTATGATTTTGATAGCCTACATGAGATCAATGGGAAGTTCGAAACTTTATCTGCTGAACCCCAAATGTTCACCAATATTTGGCTCTCCAGGAATTTTTGTTATTTCAAATGACTATATTGACTAAAGGAGAATTTCAATTGTTACTATTGACCTTTCAAAATCCGCTTTGAATGTGTGAACGTAACGCATCTGCATATTTGACTGAATCCAATCATTTTTGCACTAATTATTATTTTTAAACGCTTGTACTGGATAACATTATCATTCGCAACAATAATATTTACGATTAATGAAGATCATGATCTTTGTAATTTCATGAAAGTCTCTTAATATATAAATATTCATCTCGATTGAATCTCTGAATATTCATCACATCAAGTTCTGCAACACACTTTTGAAGGTAAGACAAAAATATTGTAAGAATTGATTCTCTTCATATATCGTTGATAGTCTAGTCAAATTGAGCCTTTAGTAGGAAAGTTTTGGAGTAGTTTTGATTTCTTCATTTTTTCATCTTTTTTGTGATCTTGAATCTGAGATTTGCTAACAAAATTTCTTGACGGAATGACGAATGAAAAATATTATTTTTGGTCAGTTTTCTGCTCATTACTCGGAAACTATCAACTTTTCGTGAAATAAATTTCTATACCTAATGAAAGTACATAAAATTTCCTACAAATTTCAATATAAAGGTTTCCATTGCGATAAACCGTTCTTACTCAAACTGTAGTTGAAGATAGGGCTTTTTCTACGACTACAAACTACAAACCAACTTTTTCCACTTCAAAACTATAGTTTATTGTTGAAGGTCATCAATGAGTGAATTCCTTTCAGTGTTCTTCACAAACCTTATTTCAATCAAACGTCTGAAGATACAGGTCATTGAAAAAATTTAAGAAAAGCCCTGAGCAGGAGCTTTTGAGCACTCGTTCTTTGGTGGAGCAATAAGACTATTACCTCGAAATTTTATATGGGATTTTAAATTGATACCAAATATATGAATGCAGAGTCTCAGCCCAATCGGAATTATATTCTGGAAATAATTGAAAAAATTAAAAATGTGAAAAATAAATAATTTCTGATGATGCTATCCTCTTGAAATTTTGCATGAAAATTCAGTATAGCAGTCTTCTTTCGCAAAAAATGTCATTTCAATCAGATATCATGTTATGGAAACATAAAGATTCTTTTTTCCAATATTCCAATAGTTTTGTTGACACTATGGTCACAACATCCTGCATGAATATTGAGTGTATCAATCTTTATTTATAAAATTTCATTCGAAAGCGATATTTTTTAATGGAAATATGAAGTTTCTTCTTTTCTATATTCCAATTGAATTTTCTATGGTTCTGTTTACAATATGGCCACAAAAGTTTTGAGCATCTTGCATATGCCCGCATCATTTTATTTAGATGGATTTCATTTTGTCTGAGATATTGAGGAACAGAAATTTTGAATGGCCATATTTTATGGTACACTCTGTAAGATTTGGCTGGTTGACGAACCCTACCGAGCCATTTGGGAGCCGAACTTCGCCTGAAAATTTCAAGTCTCTAGAACTAGAACAATCCCTTCGAAATTTATTGTGCTAAGGGCCGGACGGACGGTCCCACGGACAGAATTGAATTTGACCACTAATTCCTCATCAGAGAGTAGAATAGTATCGTTTGAGACCATTTTCGGCTCAAAATTCGGAAAATTACAAACATTTGGGCAAAACGATATATAGCACTCGTCTAAGGAGAACGAGCACTCAAAAAGGTAAAACCGAAATGTAACAAATTGAATTACGAATGGTTGAATTTGTACAAGTATATATTTATAATATTCATGTACATTATTTTTCAATATATAATTATTACATTGATCAAATTGTTATTATTGCATTGATTTCATATCACACTGTTATTGAGCAACATTATATGAGCCGTTGTCCTGAAGAAGCTCCTGGCTGAGCTTCTCTGAAGACGGCGTCGGCGAGTCCTGGCACAGGTTTGGGTTGTTCTATTGTCAACGTCGGAGTTTTTTCAATTGGAAAATGAAAGACATGGTAAGAAAACAACAACTTATTAATGATAGATGAGTGATTACGAAATAGATTGTGAGTTTAAATATACCTTCCTGATCGTGTAACCTCATTTTTTCAGTCTGTTCTCTTCCTACCGGGAGCTCGATGTTTTCACACAGCCATTTCACAATTTCCAGATTGAGGAGCAATACAGGCCAGCTTTCCTGCACTCACAATTGCGTTTGCAGCCTTTTTTACATTTACAAGAAATGTGCTGGAGTATCGAGTACGGTGCAGGGTTCAAAATGGTTGGTACTGGCACAAGACAATTTCCAGCCCCAATAAGTCTCTTTAGTTTCGAGTGTGGTTTGACTAGATAACCATTGCTAAACCTGAAAGTAAAGCTTCAGAAAATGTTGCCGTGCAGCAGCTTCGGTGGGGGAAGGGGGGCAAAACTGTATTCACTTTGGTAAAATGTAGATAATGTACCTATTGCCTGTAATAAATCGTTCAAGCTAGTCCCACTTCCTTTGCCCTGCAAATCCATGAGAAAGACGTTTCGGCTACTGCACGGCAATATTTACTTTCAGGTTTAGCAATGATTGTCCAATCAAACCACACTCGAAAAGCATCAAAGAGACCCGACCGATTGAGGCTGGAAATTGTCTCGTGTCAGTACCTAACAACCATTTTGAACCCTGCACCGGAATCGATACTTTAGCATATTTCTTGTTAATCTAAAAAAGGCTGCAAACGCCATTGTTGATGCAGGAAAACTGTATTGTTCCCCAATCTCCAAATCGTGAAAAGGGATATATCAAAACATCGAGCTCCCGGAAGACATTATTGATATCAATAATGATGATGATGAAGATTCCGAAAGAACGGAACAGACTGAAAAAAATACGGTTACACGATGAAGAAGATATATTTAATCTGTAAATTTATTTCGTATTCACTCATCTATCATAAATAAGTTGTTGTGTCTAACCATCTCTTTCATTTTTCAGTTGAAAAAGCCCCGAAGTGGACGATAGAATAACCCAAACCTGTGCCAGAACTTGCCGACGCTGCCTTCGGTGAATCTCAGTCAGGAGGGCAACGACTCATATAATGTTGCTCAATAACAGTGTAATATAAAATCAATGTAATAATAACAATTTGAACACACTGTAATAATTATGTATCGAAAAATAACATGAATATTATAAATATATTCATGTTAAATTCAACTTTTTTGTAATTGAATTTGTTACATTTCGGATTCATCTTTTCAATGACCTGTATCTTCACACATTTGATTGAAGTGGTTGTATAAATCTGGAAGTAGTTCACTTATGGCCTTTATCGAATAAATGAAATCTGTAATCAAATGAGGTTTTAATCCTCTATGTTAGTGCATAACCCCGATAGATGGCGATGAAAATTTGCGAGTGATCTGTAATTTTCGAGTCTATGGTTGGACCCAGTCTGGCATACCCAGTCAGCCTGTCTGGCATACCTATCTTTCTAGTGCTCTACTTTAACTACAGTTTGAACCAGAACGGTTTATCGCAGAGGAAACTTGATATTTCAATCTGTAGAATATTTTATGTAGGTACTTTAATTATGTATATGACGAAAAGTTGATAATTTCCGAGTAATAAGCAGAAAACGACAAAAAATGGGGTTTATCTTCTTTTTTGTAGGTTTTTCTATGTTCCGTCACAGAAATTTTGTTAGCAAACCTGTGATTCGGATTCAGCATCCAAAAAACATACAAAATGGAAGAAATCAAAACTACTCCAAAACTTTCCTGCTAGGAGTACTTTTGAACACCAATTAACTGGTCTATCAATTTATTCAAAAAAAATTCTTTTTTCCACGAGTTTGATCTGAGTACAATGTTAATATTTTCCCATAAATTTTCAGGCAAAAAAATGGATGCCTGTAACCCTACTGGTTTAACACAAAGAGAAATTCAATTGTTGAAGAAATCGAATAAGGAACTCTCTCAAAACCCAGCTGGCATGCAAAAAGTATTTCTAGAGTAAGTAATGAGATAAAAAATAATCTCCTTGACTTACTGAAACTTAATCAAAAGATTATAATGATTGGAAATTAACCGTGTTTGATCATATAGAAACAACGATCAATAAAATTAGAATATTCTGAGAACTTCCATTGCATTCATGAAAGCATAATTTTTTGTACTCATTTTAAGAATCATCCTAATCCGTGAAAAAACACAATAACTTACTATAAAACAGGCACCGTGAATTTACGAGGTGAGTTTGATACCTCAATAGTATGTTGGGTTCGTTAATGAGCATATTGATCCACAATCTCCAATTATGCAGTTCTCCCGAACATAAGCAATTTGCTCATTAGAATATATTAAGTGTTTGCCAAGCGGTAATCTATCTTTTGTATTTTCCCAAAGGTTATCTGCATTCGCAAAACAATTTTTTTTTAATTATCAACTAATATTGGCCCCACAAACTGTGCAATCTAAATCCCTGTGTACTACATATAAAAAAAAATTTAGAACCCTGAGCAGGTGCTATTGAGCGCTCGTTCGTCGTTTGTTGATTTAGCAATAATGCTATTACCTCAAAATTCTGTATTGTAATTCATGATAAGTATATGAATGCAAAATCTACGATCAGAATTATATTCTGAATATTATTAAAAAAATGAAATCAGAAAAAAAATGAATATTTAAAAAAATTAATTTCTGATGATGCGATCCTCTTTAAATTCTGCATGAACATTCAGTATATCAATCTTCATTCGCAAAATAAGTTTCCCTCGAATCGGACTAAATTTCTAGGGTTTTGTTAACACTATGGTTTCGATTGGTTTCGTATTTTCTGAGATATTGAGGAACAAACATTTTGAATGGACCTACTTTATGGAACACCCTGTACGATTTAGCTGGTTAACGAACTCAACCACGGCATTCCGGAACCGAACTCACCCTGAAAATCTCAAGTCTCTAGGACAATATTTTCGAAAGTTATCATGCTTACGGTCTGCCGGCAGGACGGCTTCACGGACATAATTGAATTTGACCACGGATTCGTCATCAGGAAGTCGAACCCTACTTATCGTTCGAGACCATTGTTGGCTCAAAATTTTGAGCCGACAATGTCTGAAATTTTTTATTTCAAAAAATTACGACATTTGGGTAAAACGATAGAGCACTCGTTAAAGTAGAAGGAGCGTTCAAAAAGTTAATATCTATTCATCTTACGGCCGAATGTAACGAATCCGAGGGGCGCGGGGGTTATGACAATCTAAAACCAGGCTCTTGAGAATTCTGTTGCTATGCAAACTAAGCAAACTACGTGTTGTGGGCCCGGGAATTTCACAGAAATGGTAATCATAGGTGAGATACTGCTGTATTCGAGAATTTCACCACTCAAACGATTTACCGAACCTTCTTTTTTTGGAAAATAGGTCGAAAAGTTGGAAGAGACCGGTACAACGCTGAGAAAATCAACAAGAACTTAAGAAAACGTGGAAAGTGTTAATAGGCATGTTCATGAAAACTCGAAACATTCAATTTGGAAGTACGCAGGTGCTTTGAATGTGTATAGATATCGTAACATCCCATTTTGCACAAAGACCTTAGAGATGGATCTCCATAAAATTCAACATTTCATCCAAGTGGACCAGTGAAAGAACAGAATAAATATTATTGGGGTGCAACGAATCCAAAACGCAAGCATCAGAAACCCTTTCGCTCCCTAAAAGTAATCGTATTGACTGCAACTTCGGTGCTTTCCTCTTTGAAGACGAGAGGAAGCATGCAGAATTCAGTGAATTCGGAGTATGTATTTGTGAAAATTTAAGACGACATCTTGGTGGCTGAACTGCAGAACTTTGCTGGCAATAACAATAACATGGTTTCAGCAGGAAAAAGCAACGTCACACATTCCTATATGCCACGCATTCGTGAAATTTTCTCAGGCAAATTGATCTTCTGTAGAGGTGACACAAATTGACCTTCTTTCAGTTCTAAGTTAAGCATTATAGACTCTTATGAGGTTATTATAATCTTAAAATTTTCGCTTAAAAATCGATATTCTGTCACGTAAATGGCAGCCATCACTGAATCCAGCTGCCAAGCAGCAACATAAGTAATTTTTTCGTTGGCCTCAAAATAAAAGGTGATTTCTTTGTGTACGAAATTGATCATTAATGACCCATTTTAATGCTCTATTTCTGCCATTTTAATGTTCAATCCTCATGACAACCGTACACAAAGTTTTCAGAAGCACTACGAGAAATGTCAAAACTCTACTGGAACATAGAAACATAGAAATTTTATTATGTCAAATGTATGTCTTGTGCAGAACGAGAATGTATTTCAATCAAGAATTTATACATACTTCATACTGAGGTCGTCCAAAAGTCTTGTAATAAATTCGGTAATTAATCTAGCGACTTATGGTATCGAACTATGAACTATCTTGACCCTTAGTCGATCTCTTCAATAACCTAGTTGGTTAAATAGCTATTATCTTTTCTTAGAACAGTCTGCGCGCGAGAGAGTTCGTCTTCATTATACGATACTATTTTCGAGAAATACATTTTTTTCCGTCGACCTCAAGATGAAAACTCAGATTAATGTACTCTAAATTGATCAATTATAATAATGACCCCTTTAATGAAGGATTTTCTCTCACCCATTGAAATGTATTTCAATGGAGAATTTTCATCAATTCATAATGAGGTCGACAAAGAAATATTGTCATCAACTAGTTCATTGAATAGTTTTTTTCTAAACTTTTTTCGATCCAATAAATGTGATTTCTTATAGAATCAACTAAATAAAATATTTCCCTGAAACGATTTGAAGGTATTCCAAATTCTGAATTTTGTTACCTTTTTTTCAGATACTTCAGGCGATACCCTCACAATCAGAATTTTTTCCGTTTCCGAAACGTTCCTGTAGAACAACTTCTAGAAAATACTGATTTCAAAAAACAATGTATTCTTGTCACTGCCTATATGACAGCTTGCATAGAGAATCTCGAGGATTATGATGTAGTCGAGCGACTCTTGACTGGACTTGGAGAGAATCATAGAAAGTACAGAATTCCAGATGAATCATTTTGGGTCTGTTCGAATTCAAATATATATTATCTTTTAATTATCACGATATTCTAGATAATAATAGCAATAACTTTTCTCTACAGTGTGGACAAGTCAAATGGAATAATCGCATTATCTCGTTCAGTTTGGATATCCTGAAACACATCGTACTAAAAATGTTGAAGTGCTCCTATGAGTATTGTAACGTTTTTCGGATTTAATCGAATGTCATCCGTACTATATTACGAATTTATATTTATTGAAACAACTACTTGGCATTTTTGAATAATTTCCAGAATATAAATATAATAATATGAATCCCAAGTCCTATACAATTTTGAGGTAATAATATTAATCTCTACCAAAGAACGAGCGCTCTAAAGGACACTTCTCAGGTCTTTCCTCAAATTTTTCTCTAACTGTTAAAAAGTTGAAGTTCAGGGATCACCAATTCTGGCCACCTGTACAGTAACTGGAATAATGAATTTATTCGATTTAGATATTCGACGCTGTATATTAATTATTCGATTATCTCATCATTAATTGATATTTTTTCCATATTGTCCCAATACCAGATAATAACAAAAAAATAAAATTGAACAATACCAATACGAATGACTTTTTAACTTTTATCTGAAAATTTTCTTTGGAATCTATTTTCAACGAATTGAAAATACACAATGATGTTTCAAATAACAGAAAATTAACTTCACTTAATCTTTCAGGAGAATCCCGTAAGGTTATTGTTGAAGGTATCTCGAGAATGGTGGATAAGGAAACAAATACGGCTTATGAGAAATATTGGGATTTTGTTGTGAAGACAACACTGAAGGCTTTGAAGATTCAACAATAAATATTATTACCAAAGCTTCCGTTATACACGAAGAATGTTATAATAATGTATTGTATATTCATAGAAAAATAAAATTACATTTCAGTTTTTGAAAAACCTAGACCAACATTTATTTGTGTCTAGGTTTACAGTTCAACTCAACAGTAACAAGATTAAAATCATCTGTTCAACTGCTCGCATACGAATGAATCACATATTCCATACTATTTCATATATAGGTAAACACAATACACTCACAAAAATTTGTGTGATTGATGGTATACAAGGTGTTTTATCATAAACTGGACATACATATATATTCGTGTAGTGGATACTGAGAGAATCATTTTTGCCTGATACAGTATATGCCGTTTTCAAAGCATAAGGGTGGTAACGTCATTTTTTAGCAAGATTCTAATGAGTGTGGTCAGTTATGTATAACACTTAACGGTTTTTCGTCAAATCCCAGTATTTTTGGGTCCTCTATTCATTTATTCAAAAAAGTTGACGAACTCCAAAAATTAAAAATTACAAAATGGCGGAAAACAATGTTCCTGATTTTTTTCGGTTGTCATATTGAATTTAATTTTCTGAATGAGCACAATTTTCAAAGAAATTCATAGAATATTTTTTTTCCAAAAATCGAACACAAATTCACATGTCTTCAGCGATGAAAAATTTCTAATAATCATTATAAAGATAATACATGAGATTATACTTTATTATGAATAATGAAGTAGAATGAAATTTTGTTCAATTATTGTACTTACTTCTTCAATTATCAATCACTAATATGAAAACATAATCGTAAAATATCAAACGGTTTCGTTACTATAGCCATTGTTTAAACAATGCTATAGCCATTCAAATGTTTCGTTCAGACCCCCAAATAATAAAAAAAAATTTTTTGGTTTCTCAGAGTCGAAATTATTAAATTATTGGTACCTATTTCTGAACATTGGAACATTCTAGATGAATTTATAAAAAAAAATCAGTGAAACTTGGGACTCGAGCCTTCGATTCCGACGTAGATATAATAGGGAATTGAGACTGATTCAAGGATATTAATATTTGTTGCCAAGCAACTTGCTCAATTATATTCAGTGAATTCAAATACCAGTCGAATTCTATGAACTACGAACTACTCTTGTCTGGCAAAGAATAGTAATATCCTTAAAACAGTCTCAATTCCATATTTGATACCCACGTCGGAATCAATTGTTGGAGTTCCAACTTTCACCCAATTTCTTTTTTATAAATTAATCAAGATTGTGATTGTTTGGACATACTGATTATTCAATATTTTGACTCTAAAGAACCTAAATCATTTTTTTGTTATTTCAGAGATCTGATCGTAAAATTCGAATGGCTATAGTAACGAAACCGTTATTCGTGAAAGGTATAAAAAGAAGTAAAATTGTAAACAATTTCATCCGGTGAATTTCTCTAAAGCTGTAGACATTTAAAAAAAATTGTGTTTGATTTTTGAATACATTTTTTCACAGAAATTCTTTGAAAATTGTGTTCATTCAGAAAATGAAATTCAATATGACGACCGAAAAAAAATCAGGAACATGCAGGTTTTCCGCCATTCTGTAATTTTTATTTTGGAGAGAATCTACTTTTCTGAATAGAGGACCCAAAAATACTGAGATTGAACCAAAACCGTAACTTTAAGTGTTATACATAACTGGCACACTCATTAGAATCTTACTCATAATTAACACCCTGTATCTCGCTTACGCTTCGAAAACAGGATACATTGTACCTATAAAAAAAATTATTCTCCCAGTAAACTCTACACGAATATACGAGAGTTCCCACCACTAACGCGATGGTCATTTTGGGGGTGTAAATACATACAAATATTTTGAAAATATTTTTTTGTGTGAGTGTAGGATAACCGAAAGCACAAAAAAGGAAGGGCATGCTAAATTATGATGTGTTTCTTTACATCACTATGTACACGAAATGCACCATTTACGAGAAAATCGCGAAAAATCCTAAATATGAAGTCATTTTAAATAGTAATTTATGAGGAACCAGTTACGCAGGCGATACCGACAATTTTTTTGAGTAGAACATATTAGCTAGTCCCAAAAGATAAAAAAATGAATGTACAGAGTGATCATAATTAATTCTCAAACATCTACTTCGAATAAGGTGAAAACTTTCTTATTTAAAATGGCACGTCCGTTATTTCTTCATCTCGTTGAATGCAGAAATTAATTCGAAACTTTTTCCGTAAGGTTTTTTATACCTAAACCTGATGATTTCCCAGCAATTTTCGATTTTTATTCAAAACTAGTAAACCAACAATTTTATGTAGTGATAATCATAAAAAATTTCTATGATGAGTGATTTGATGGTTGCAGAATGAATCTCAGAGAATTAATTAATCAAATACCTGTTCATTTGTAGTGAATTGAAAATCGAGAACTGCTGAGAAATTAATATTTGTTTTCTCTATGAGACTAGCTAATATGTCTACTCAAAAAACCTTTTTCTGTATCGCATGCATAACTGGTCCTTTATAAATTACGCTTCAAAATGACTCCATATTTTAAATTTTTTCGCGATTTTCTCGTAAATGTGCATTAAATGTACAGAGTGATCTGAAAAAACTCATCATAATTTTAGCTTGCCTTTCCCTTTTTGAGGTCATATATAGGGTGTCACATTCAAAAAAGTGTAACTTTGGTCTGTAACTTAGTATTGGAACACCCTGTATATATGTAAATAATTTTAAATTGTGCTTTTGGTTACCCTGCATTCACAACAAAAAAGAATTTCTAAATATCTTCATTCACACCCTCAAAATGACCATCGCGACAGTGTGGGCCACCCGGTATATGTTTGTCCAGTTTACGATGAAACACTCTGTATAAAGGTTAATCTCTAGATCTAAAATGTTTAAGTATTCAATTACTTTATAACTTATTTTTGTGTAAGCACTGTACCTACATGTTTTGCGAACACCAAATAAGAGTATTTCTGAAAGGTTTCCACTTTCGTGACATTAACAATCTATTGAATTCATTTGAAACTGTATTAATCATTTATCGGAATAAAATAACGAATGAAATTCAATCATATAAAAATGAGTCAATGAGTACAATGCGACATTTATTGAATATAGGTTCCTCCTATACTAATATTTAAATAGTGTTTTCCACCTTTTTTATCTACCTATAAAGTATATCAAATAGGAAACTATCCTTCATGTTTTTCTACCAAATATTTTATAGAGTACCTAGGTGTCACGAAGTGCGAAGTGTACCGATAGATCGAAAGCGATCAAAACGATTATGGGGTAAGTCTTCGAATCTCGAAAAAAAACTTTTTGTCTTCAGATAACAATCAGAAATTAGTTCTTTTTCTCATTACTTCCATTCAAGTTACGGGGTCATTTCACTTAGAACAAATATGAAAAAATCAATTTACTCAAGCGTTTCCAAAGAAATTTCAATGCATTGTTTGCCCAAGTCTCTTTTGCGCTTTTGAACTTACGGAAATAGTGCTTTGCCCAAATGTCTTTAATTTTCTAACGTTGAACTGAACCTGAAGTGGTCTCGAACGACTCGGTTGGACTCACTGATGAAGAATATGAGGTCAAAAATGATTCTGTTCTGCAGCAAAAACGATTTCTACAACGGATAAAAACAATTCCTTGAATTTGAGGGTCAGCTTACGAACGGTAGATATGTGACTTCCATATGCACATGATTTTGAAAAAGGCCACAAAATCGTCTTAACGGTTTCTGAGTTACTCTCACTGGAACTTTGTCTTCTTCATTTTTCAATATTAACGAAAATTACTGAGAAGATAAATGTCACATATTGTGCATCATTTCGTCCGAATTGTTCATTAGAGGATTTTCAAAAAAAAATAAAAATTCTAGGCGGTATTGTTTGTTTGAACTCAATATTCATAACGAAAAGAAACATCTGAAAACTTCAAATTTTCAAACAAGGTTGTGACCTGAATATCTCATTTGAATTTATTGGTAATTTAAAAGCTATTGTCACTGGAATATTTTTCTATATGAATTCAACTTTTCTGAAATTTTGAATCTACCTTGAAACCAAGGGCGTAGCCAGGAATTAATTTCGGGGGGGGTTTGACATTTTGGCAATTGACTTTGTACGAGGTTCTGGGAATTGTGAGAGTCGCTTCTGTAGCAAGTATTGTTGTTTTTACGAATTCATAATTTTTCCTACTTCGGAAATAATATTCAACAAGATATTCCTGTTAGGTTAGTAAACTATTTTTCAAATATGCTTTAGAATTTAATTTTATTCCTCAAAACAAAAACTTAAAAAACAATATTTATTTCCCAAACCATACTTACAGGATAATCAATATGAAATTAGTGTAAATGGGTGCTTTCATTGAAACTAAATAGAGTTTTTAATTTTTACTCCAAAATAGTGCCAACAACATATGAATAGGTATTAAAATGAAACAGTGAGAAAACAAAACAAATATTTTGATGTGAATTCCTTCAGTTAAAGTCTATCCGTCTTTTTTTCTAGCGAATTGGTGAACCACTTCATTTTCATCAATTTTCACAATATTAGAATATCATAAGCGCCCAACCCATTCAATCTAGTTCGCTAGAAGAATTGCGCAGGTAATTTTTAATTCTCCTCAAGCTGGAAAAACTTCTTTCTGGAGTAGCAGTAGATACTGAAATCGTAGCTAAAATTTGTAGTAGGATGTAGATGTTCGGATACATATTCTGATTGCACTCATCTAAGCATTCTAAGCCGATGATTTTAAATAGATTTTCGGAGATAAGTTGGTTTAAGTGCAAAATGAAAGATTATTTTGCAACAAAAAAAAAACTCTGAAACATTTTCGGGGGGGTTTGAACCCCCAAAACCCCCCCCCCTGGCTACGCCCTTGCTTGAAACTTGTTCGTTTCGGAAGTTATCCTGTTTAGGCCGACAGTAAACATAATGAATGGAAAACAATCATGCTGTAATTTTTATTGTTAATGAAAAATGAAATGTTTTCACCGCGATAACGATTAATTCGATAGAGATTCATTAATGTTGAAAATGATTTTGGAAGCTTCATCAAAAAAAATCTGCACACGTATTTTTTTAAACTTCAAATTCCTTCATCGCAACTTACCTAAATTTAATATTTCGCAGTATTTCAACTACTCCACTATCTCAAAAACCTGAAATCCCAAGATTGACATGTTATATGAATTTCTCATTTTGATTACTGGTATAATATGCTAACAATTTTGATCACTATTTCCATAATCGCGACGAAACTAATATTAGAATCACAAATATTGTTAGTTCTCGGAAAACTCATTTTCCTGCACGCGTACACCTTTGACGTATCCTAATTTGATCGAATGGTACTCGTATCTAGTTTGGAAAATATTCCTTATATTAGTGTATTAACAGATAGCCGGAAACGTTTGAGCAGTAAGATTTTTAATAGGTGTGACATTTGGGCAACCGCTGTTTTCGTTATATCATTGTTTCAGGACCTTAAACAATGGTAATATAAACAAGTGTGTAGATACGAGTATTATGATCTATTCTGAAAGGTCTCAGCGTAAATGGTTCGAATGAACAATTTAATAATGAACAAAACTCATGCTTCTGGCACCAAATCGGTGCTGTACGAGAATATTTCATTCCTATCTGTGTTAAAAAAACTGAGAGTGGATGAAACTGAACTATAGAGATATCCCTGAAACTCACAAAATATGCTCTTTTGAGACCAGTGATGAAAAAAAGGTTGAATATTTCTAGATATCAGAATAAGTCTTAATAGTTTCATATAAACGTGGTACCTCTAAAGGTAAGCGTCCACCTATCGGCAGCGAACGCAGCGGACGCAGCGGATTTTAGATCCTTTTATAGAAACTAATGCAAGCGCGACCACCTACCCGCGCCGAACGAATCGGATTCTATACAAAGAATTCTAAAATCCGCTTCGTCCGCTGCGTTCGCTGCCGATAGGTGGACGCTCTCCTTTAATGAGCCGTTTTGGAGATATCAGCGATTTTCGGTTTTTAAAGTATTATTCAATATAGCAATATCGATACCTTTTTGCCAAAGTATCGTAAATCGCGACTTACGTTATTACAGGAACAACATTTTTGGTTTAGTCAAAGAGCATTGATGTAAGGTTGTTGATAATATTTTTTTGGTGTTTCAAGAGGCACATCTTCACTAAAAAGATTAGATTTTGCTCGAAAACTACTAATTTTTACGTTCCGGCACTTACGTCACTTTTCTAGAGAAAAAAAATTAACCCAAATTGTTCGGAAATGACCTGGGGCTATTGCCCCAAATACTTTGAAACTTTTCACCTTTGCACTTTTCACTTTTCGAATGAATTAAGTTGCATCAAAACACATTCATAATGTAAAACTACAATGAAAAGTTAAGTGCATAGTGAAAAATACTCCGCAAAAATTAAATGTGGGAGAAATATTGTGCAACATAACTAATTTTCCACTTTGAAATTTGTCAGAATGCAAAGTATTTTGGTGCAATAGGCCCCGCTTACGATTCTGGTCACAAAATGTATTATATTTACGTTATTCTTGCGGCTTGCGTTAAAAATTTGTCGAGTGTAAACCAATGTTTAATAAGAAAGAAGCCTGAAGAGAAGAGAACACTCATTTTGACTTGACACAGTTTTATTTTAAATCAAAATTTCTTTTGAAATTTTCAGAGAAGGTGTAAAAAAATGTCAATACAATACCAATGATATTCAATAAAAAAAAATGTCTACGATAACTACATTTCAGTTATTCAGATTTCTACGTCTGATAGGTCTTCTGCGTCAGTCTCTGGCAATATATCACAACGGAAGCCTTGGCGCGTAGATCAGAGTAGTCTTGGTGGAACTTATCTCTGGTATACATTCTGTTTGCACAAATTGACCTGATCCCTCTTCTCTAATGTCGAAATGGCGACTCCTTCGGCCTAAAAGAATGAAATAACTCCATTCTCCAGAAATATGACAAAAATAATACTTGCCTTGTTGTTTTATCATTACTACGTCCATACCAGGGCCCGTGTAGTTGTAGTTCACCTCAAAATTGATTTGGTTTTTTTGAAATTTTGCCTGACTCACCTGACTAATTTTGAAGGTTTGTCGATCTGCTACATTAGAAGGCAGATATCCAGTTCCGTAACTCATGATGCTGCATCCTCACAACTTCAGAAGGTCTGGGATTAATTCTTGAATTAATGAGAATGGTATCCCATTCAGATGGTGTCCGTACTATTTTCTTTCTAATAAATCTTCAATTGTTGCGTGGACAGAATCGACTGGCATCTGGGCCTATTGCACCAAACACTTTGCAACTTTTCACTTTTCAAATGAATTAGGTTGCACGAAACGCATTCATAAATGAAAAATACATTGTTAAAAGTCAAGTGCATAGTGAAAATTACTCCGCAGACATTAAATATTGGGAGAAATGTTGTGCAACATAACTAATTTTCACTTTTCAAATGTAGAAATCAGAATGCAAAGTGCGAAGTAAAAAGTTGAAAAGTATTTTGGTGCGATAGGCCCCAGGCAGCAAGAAAACTATCTTTATTGTCTCAATTTTTTGAGATTTCTGCAGAAATTTTGCAGCATTGCTCGATTTCGGTTCTGCCCCGCACAGCTATCACAGTAGAGAACTGCCTCTCTAAATACTTGACAAATGCTGTTTCTATTGCCACTTTCATACATAATTATATCTTTTCCTTATTTAATTTTGAATTATTTTCGCAGGAAACCCTATTTTGGCCGTAGTAACTTATAATGAAATAAGGAAAATATATAATTTATATATGGATCATAATGGCCGGTGTATAGAACATATGATTTGAAATGTTGGTTTGTTATAAAAAATTTTATTGTTATAAAATAAAATATTCGATGAATATAATAATTGAGAAATAGTTTGTTACAAAGCCTCCTTGATTCTAATAAACACAATCATATACAGGGTGTTTCATGAAACTTTTTACAATTGTACTTCTTTTTATACCTATCACGAATATGAAAACAGAATCGTAATTATAAAACGGTTTCGTTACTACAGCCATTCGAATGTTTCGTTCAGACCTCTGAAATAATAAAAAAAAATTGTTTTGGTTCTTAGAGTCAAAATTATTAAATTATTGGTATGTCGAAACATTCTAGATGAATTTATAGAAAAAAATTCGTTGAAACTCGAACCAATGTAGGTATTGAAAGGGAATTGAGACTGTTCTAAGGATATTAACATTTATTGTCATGCAACGGTAGTTCTTAGTTCATAGAAATTTACTAGTTTTTTAATTTCACTGAATATAATTAGCACGTTGCTTGGCAACGAATATTAATATCTTTAGAACAGTCTCAATACTCTCAATTCTCTATTTAATACCTACGTATTACTATTGTATATTCCTTATGCAATGGTATTACGTATTAAGCTTAGCGCCTCTTCGCCCAAGTGGGCGTCAACCCAGGCCTCTGGCCCACTTGAAGACCAACATTCGTTTGGCTATCGCCAACATACCCAACGTATTGAACAGATTTGTTCAAAATCGATTAATGCAATTAATGCCTTGATAATTAATCAGAAAAGATAATTCAGGCAAATTTGAGTTTCATACAAATCTATTTAGTTCCTTTCAAAACTATTGAAATATTTATTTTGATTTTTCAGTTATTTCGAGAGTCAATCATCATTCTTCTCGTAATTCCACTTAGTTCCTATGGAAAGGATAGTTTGAATGACCTTATCTCACTGAAATGTCCTATAGCAGATTATCGAAAATACATTGAATGTGTGGAAGGAATGATATCTGCAGAACTACATGGAGCTCACAATACTTCTACAGGATTAACAGAATCTTCTTCATTATGTACACCATGCGATTGTAAAAAATGTAAGAAAGATAATTTTGGCGGATTCTCTGGAAACAACTGCTGTTCAAATGTTGTCCATTCAAACCTTGTGAAAACCGACATTGCTGTTTCAAAACCTGCCACTCAATCTGTAAAACAACTGATTGCAGATACTCATGCAGGCAATCATGTTTTAAATTCATTGAAAATATATCAAGGAAACGAATAATTTCGAAGCAAACTGTTTCCAACCGATTGAATAATGATGATGCACTGAATATTACTACTAAAATTGATTTATACAACTTGATCAATAATATGAACAATTTGGATATTCCTGTGAGGATGAATTCTACAAATGAAAATGAAATTATTGTTGAGCATGATAACCGCCAAGAAAATATTGTGAACGCAAGACAATCCAGCTGCTGCGATGGTCCTGGCATACTGAAGTGTAAATCTACTGCTAAATTTCCATTTATTACATGTTTGAATTTAACGTCATGTGCTTGTAGTAATATTACTGAAAGTGTTTTCGGTGAAGTACTATGCGGGAACTCGAAGAATTGCGGAAGCTTCATGAATCCTTTCATGTCTAGATATGTTGATGATATTCTAGGAAATCGAAATTTACTCATTCTCAATGTTAATGACACAACATCATCAGTACCGTCATCATTTCTGCCAGTCAGATGGGTACAACCCTTTTCAAGCTCATATTCAGTGTCGTTAAATCCAAACATCCATACACCGTATCAGTTTCACTCACAGAATTTCCTGCCGTCAAATTTCCCAGTTTTGCCAATGTACAACAGTCCATCTCCTGTGATTTTTCCTTCTTACTATAATTCATATTTCAGGACACCATATCCCCCTTTTATGCCATTAGGTTATCAATCTCCTTCTCCTTATATTTCATATCCGACTTATTTCCAACCTTTTAATACTTCTCCATATACTTCATCTTACCGAAATTTTCATAATTTACTGAATAAACCATTTTAATAAATGAATTAATTATTGTTAAGTAAGTCCAGAAATACAGGTGTTGAAATGCCATTCTCAGATTGTCATATTGTTATGTTATATGCGATACGGTATTGATGAGAATTCGTTTGGATTAAACTCACAATTTTTTAACATAAGAAAATCCGTAATAAAATAGATCAGGTATAGTCCGTTCACGAAAGGTTGAGCACATAGTAGGCGTTTCTTTATTTATCTGAAGTTGGTAGTATTTGCTGTCATAACATAAAATAAAGTCAACGTTGCCGAATGTACCCGGCCACGTCAGGCAAGCTTGCGAGTTGTCAGACAACTCTATGCAATATTGACAACATTGCGTATCAATCTGACAAGAAAATAAAGAACATAACCTAAAATTTCAATATACACAGTGGAATATGCCAAATTTCCATGGCCAACCGACGGCTCAACCTTTCGTGAATGGACTATACTAATCTTGGATATGGACTTTTCAGAAATCCCTTTATTTTATTATTAGATTTAATTGTAATTTCATTAACTGAATGTCTAGTTTCTTGTTCATACAATGTTAATGACAAATCTAATAGCAGTAATGAAATAAAATTTTTCTTCAGTTTAAATTTGTTAGTTTATGAATTTAATTTATTCTCATATTCTGCCCTTGTGACGAACACTCTTGAGTGAGAATATCCGGGAACTATTCTATCTTCCTTTCGTAGGAATGATAAAATGCGCGAATTAGGAATATCTCTTTTTGTATCTTTTCTCGTAATATTTGTTGTAATTGCATGAATCATCAAGTTTTCGAACTAGTTAATTGGTCCATATAAAATAACTAATTAATGAAGAACACCCTGCAAACTACCGAGATGAAAGTGCTCAGAAAGAATTGCGAAGATTGTGAGAGATGGAAAACCAGGAACACGCCGACCGATGGGGAGACCGTCAAAACGCTGTAGAGACTCATGGACTTCGATCTCACAGGAGGCATAATAATTATTTAGAAAATACAAGCCACAAGCTTAAAATATGAAGAAGAAGGGAAGAATCTCAACACCCTGTATCTCGGAAACAATGTGTCAGAGACCCACAGTTCAAAGTAACTTTAGGTCATGGAACTTATAAGGATAAAGATTCCGAATATTGGGCATCTTATTCTGAAACACCTATATATACCTATTTATAGTATTAAACATTATAGCATCGTTTAAGGAGAAGAAGTTATAGTTACTCAAAACCTGAATATAAAAATAAACGCCGTAAACGCATTCTCAATGGAACATATTGAGTTGATGTTATATTATTTTTCTAACATCAATCAATCGATTGATGTCAATATTCAGGATCTTGAATGGGTTGCGCCAAATTCTCAAATATTTTATCTGAATGCTATGTAACTTTGAATAATAACAATTTTTGCCTTGACTTATCACGTACATTATCAATGTTATCGTTATTTTAAATTTTATTTTCGATTTGGGGACATCTTCCTCTTTTGAATTTTGAATGTTAAACACGTTGAATCTGTTTCTCGATATTTAAATAACAAAATTTTTCATTTTTCCATCAAGGTGAGTAGAGAAAATTTGTATGAAAACTTCAGAAATATTATATTTTTAGTTGACTTCAAAAAGTAGTTCTAGACATTTCCTTGTTGAAAAGCATTTTTGGTATACAGGATTTGTATAACGTATGAAACGAGGTAAACATCTTTTCAAGAAAAAGGACAATGTTTATGAAATTTGGAGGTGAGTGCAATAACCCAAAATGCCTGTATCTACATTTTCGTGTTGATTATATACTTCCGGTTGAACCGGAAATTCTCTCAACTTTTTCAATTTATACGGGACCTGCTGTATATAATTGCAGATATTGAAAGGTGTTGGAATTTAGAATTGGGTTTACCGTAAAAATATATGTATACACGAGGAAGTATCGCATGTTAATCAACTTCTTTTGAGTTTTTTCACATTACCGAAAAAATCTGGTGCGACTTTCTAAATCGATAAAATTGGCTGTGGAGGATTCATAGTGTGGCCTGATCGTTCTCCGGATCTTAGCCCGTTAGATTTTTTCTTTGGGGTTATTTGATATCACGTGTTTACGTTAGACGGCCAACATGATTGCAAGAATTAAACGAAGAATTATTGATGAATGTGAACTAATACGTGGAGAGGTCTTGGAAAGAGTGGCTCAAGAAAATGTTAATAGGACTGCACATTGTCACGGAACGAACGGAGGTGATTTTGAACATTGGATTTAATTTAGGTTGAAACATTATTCTCTATTAAGTCTGCAGTAAATAAATTTAGTTATTCTAGGAGTACCTAACAGTTATTCCTCGTTTTTATAGATTTTTTACACTAATCTCAGTAAGTATGTGAGCATTCGAAATACCAAGTTCCCTCAACATTTGCAAAGATAAAAGATATACAGGGGCTCCATATGAATTAAAACAGTCGAGGGTATTTCTGCTTAGACCAGAAGTATATAATCAACAAGAATTGAACATCAGATGCATTTTGCGCCATTGCACTCACCCGAAAGATGTCAAAAGATTTCTATTTGAATCCATACATTACTACATCCTTAACCAGTATAATTTCATTATTAGGTACCAAATGATTTTCCGGAGTTTTCGAAACGTTGTAAAATGTAGATGATACTACTACCTTCCATTGAAGTATGCCAATATGAAAACATATAACTTGAAAATGCCATAAAAAATTCTTTGAAAATATTTTTTATTTTGTTAATAAAAAATTTACTGATTTTCTTAGTAAATCCGCAATAGTACAAGAACTAGTACATTGAAGTATAATAAATTAATGATTTACCACGCAAGGATATTAGCTACAAAACAACACCTACAGCATTTCTGTTAGTTACATAATTTGAGAGTTAGCTGTTCGAACATGACCACTACGCGAGCGCCCCAAATTTTTTTGTTGCTACAGATAGTCGGGCTTGTGAACAGGTTGGGAAATATTGGTGTTGTAGTGGTGAGTGAGCAGAACAAAAACGTTTTTTTTTAGTCACTACATGTAGGCATTATAAAGAAATTCCAATATAGGGCTACTCCAAAACTGAGGGGGTAAATTCCCCAATGTGGGTGTTTTTATCGATAAAATCAGGTATATTTGATGCCCTTAAATTGTCGCTAAGTAATGACCAAACACATTGTATAAATATATTATTTTTCCTTGCGTTCTCGTTCAGATATTAGAATGCAAATCATGGAGTGTTTTTGTGTGAATATTTGAAAAATAACCATGGCTTCAAAACTAGTAGGTTGGAAGTGAAACAATTCACAGCTGACATCCTTAGACAGTGTAAAATATTCTGAGCTTCAAGAAAACATCATAATCATAAATATAAAGATCTCATTCCATTCTACCTGACGATTGGTGTGATACTCTTACTGGATACCATTCGTGATGTTACAAAGAATTAATTAGAGGTTGGTAGACAGTCGACACGTTCAAAGCCACAATAATTTTAGTCGGACAATCATGTTTTTCATTTTTCGCAGATTGTTTTTATGATTGCATTTCACAAAAGAAGAGTATGAAATGTATGAATTTAGAAATTCGAAAATATGGTCGATTTAGATTGCTGAAAAAACGCCGCGACTACAAAAATTTTCACAGAGAAGAAATGTGGTAGACTCTAGCTAATTAAGCTATTTAGAAAGTAAGAAAACTAATAATTTGCAATTTTTCCCACCGGCTCCAAGGCCATGATATTCGTTACAAAAATTTAAATATTTTGGGGGGGGGTGATTCTGTAGTTAATCAATTTGATTTCATAAATATCAGAAAGTCTAGACTTAAAAAAGTTCGGTAATTGTCACCTGGTGACAGAATAAAATCGGTTGGAAACTGTTCACCAAAGATTATAGAGTATAACATACTTTCAAAGTAGCCAAACTTCAGGCGGGATTTTTCGAGTGATTTGCAACAAAAAATGTCATATAACACATGGTCGAAATATTGACAGTTGTTCTTCAATTTAACATCTATTTAGCCTATTCGTTTTGAGATATTTCGTGCTCCTGAGTAACTCAAAAGCTCGAAATACGGTTTGCCATTGGCTGCGCACAAGCACTGGAACAGCTCAGGAGCACGAAATATCTCAAAACGAATACTGTAATTGATTTCACGAAATATTTCGAATTTCATTATTGATGATCAGTTTTCCTTGTAGTCCCAACAAATTTGACCACATATTCAGAAAGTGCAATAAATTTGCTACAAGATATGAGAGTCTAGCTCTTTTTGCGTTCGTGGTAACGAGATGAATATCACGATTCTAAAGTTAACAAAATTAGTGTTATTTTTCCAATGGTTTCGTCGATGAAATATTAATAATTATGCAAACCTTTTTTTCTCAGTAAAAATACCTCATTCAGTGTACTTTCGAATGACATATCAACTTCTGTGCTAGCTGCTCATCCTCCGCCATAATATCATGGCTAACACGATAACAACGAAAAAGTCCAAAAATCCCGTACCTTAATATACTCTTCATAATCGAATTTTAATGTTATTTCATGAAAATCATCAATTTATCTTGAATAAAAATAATAACGGAAAAATGAACCTCCTTATACATTACATTTAACACATTGTTTTTGTACTGAATCTACAGCACTGCGAAGTTCAAGGCGTTTCTGACGCATTTCTGCACAACTCAAGTTTATTTAATCGATGAGATCTTTCCGAGTCTGAAAGCTAATTAGATATACTTCCTTTTTCAATGTATTCTAGACATAAAAATCTAAAGGCGCAAGGTCGGAGCTCCTCAGTGTTTAGCCTGGTTCTCAGAGCTTCGACGTGAAGCCAGCGACAATCCCCAATTCTCCTATTTTCTCCCTCGCTGTCGCAGAAATACAAGTGAAGTTGGTTTATTTCAACTACAAAAGAGGAGATTTTGATAACCAGAAACCAAAAGGAGGGGGTCAGGGGAAGTTTTGTTGATATTCTATGATTGGTGGAATAACTGTCGCGAGCTTCACGTCGAAGCTCTGAGAACCAGGCTTTTATCTGACCGTAGGGGCGTTCGGCATCGACATCGGACTGGCCGGAAGGGTATTTTCAGTTGAAACTTTTTCAACTTTCATAATTTCATCATATTCATTAACTCTGATGTGTTTTCTTGAAAAAAGGTGCCTTACCATTATCAAGTGAAAATAAACTCAAAACAAAAGTGAACATTGAGTACTTAGTGAAAAAAGAGAAAACTTCAAATCTATTTTTTTCAGAAATGGTGCATCTGGGCGTTATTATACAAGAGCATCTTTTTTCAAGACAAAACATCAGAGTTTATGAATATGATGTAAATCTCGCGAAATAATGAAAGTTGAAAAAGTTTTAACTAAAAAAACCCTTCGCCCCCCCCCCAAATAATACGATTGTGTTTGACATGAAAGAAATGCACTCAATCTAATCGATGCGTATTTTTGATATTAGCCAATGTATAAACTTTCAGCACTTTATGTATCTCCGTTTTGCGAATATGTGGCAAAAAGTGTGGACAGGTCGTCTTCTTCAGAGGGCACTAGCTCCTTAACGAAGCAATTTTGCATTATATGATTTGGGTCGAATCTGTCTAAAATATGATCTATAATGTCCACTAGAAGTTTGTCGGTCTAATTACGGGACACCCTGTATATTTTTTTGTTTTATGTTGAGTTTCCCTATCAGACAACCGATAGATTGAAAAATTCTAATACTTATCAACACTTTTATTCTTCTGTTTTCATTTATTCATCAAAAACCTAATTAATTCATTAAAAATTTTCGATACAACTATCGTGCTTATGAATGGGCAGGAGGAGATATTGCTTTCTCGTTTCTTTTTCGTGTTATTAATTAAATGATTAGGATTTGGGACTGGAACCCCCCCCCCAAAGATTAACTTCTTCGTTATTTCTTTCTTCTTTATTTTTTTGTAACTTTCGTATTTGTTTTATCATCAAGAATTGTTCAGTTCAGCCCCCCCTAACAAAATATCGGCTGCGCCACTGCTCATCAAGTAATCCAATTGAGTCGCATGAGACCACAGTTCACTCGTAATTTTAAAATTACAGACATTTAGATGAAACTATATTAAGCTGTTCCTTTGAGAACTTTTTTGGGAATTCGGAAATTGTCTGAATGAATTCTGTGTCGTAGGTACTTGACCATAAAATATTTTTTTTCCAGATGAAAAATATAATTTTTTTCGGATTATCTGCCCTGTTGATAATCAATTCTCTTAGCTATGTGGAATCAAACTGTACCACGGATTGCGATAGTGATTGCAACTCTTCCGATTGTTCAACTGGATGTAGAACAAACTGCCAAACTCCATGTCGCAGAAGGTGTAACAAGGGTTCAGATTGTCGAAGTAATTGCGATGTTAAAGAAGTCATCGAACCAGAACCACAAAAAACAAAAGAAACAATAATTGTACCACCCAGGGATTCAGGTTCTAAAACCAGCAACATAAACGATGTGAAAAATGATTACGATGTGAATATAAATCCTAATATTACATTGACTAATCATATCACCAATATGAACAATATTAGTGTACCAATAAATGTAACATCAGTTAATGTGAATACCATACGTGTGAGTACATCTGACGCAAGAAGTACTCAAACAAATATTACTGCTAGAGGAGGCGAAAACTGTTCCAGTAAGAATCCAACTCCAGATTGTGCTGGAAATCAAAGGCAGATAGTAATATTACCATATCCCCAGTATCGTTCCCAACAAATAGTTACACCATCACCACAACCAAGAGTAATTGTACAGCCTATCGTTCGACAACCGATAATTGTTCAAGCTCCACAACCACCTACGCCACCGCCACAAAGAGTTCCTATTATAATTCCTACTCCCGTTTTACAGCCAAACCCTGTTCCTGTTCAACCACAACCAACAGTTGTCCAACCTGTGCCACAGTATTATTGGTTTTCACAACAGTACATTAGGCAACCACAACAAACTATCATTTCACAACCACAGCAACAAGTGTTATACCAAACACAACCTCAACCTTGTGGTGCCGCAGGAGGTCAATGTGGTCAATACTGTCTAAATCAACCATGTTCTCAAAATCAACAGATCATTCCTATAAACTATCCAATTCCTACAAACTATCCAATTCCTACAACATCTTGTCAAACAGGAGACTGTGCAAGTAGAATGTTGTATGCCTTGACAACTCCTTTGGTTTCAAATCAAATGTCCCAATACAGAGGAATCAATCCGTATCTGTCAGGCGATAGTTTTGCACAGTATGGTGCAATGAACACATTCGATTGGAGGAATGGACTATCTCAGATTGGCTCTCAAAGTTCTTATGATTCAAGAAATGGAATGGCCCAGATGAAAGCTCCAAATACTTATGATTCAAGAAGTGGACTATCACAACTCACTAATATAAACAATGGTTTAATGGGTCAAATCCCTGTAGGAGTTGATTCATATTTCATACCAGATCAATTTTCGAATTATCAGATACAGGGTGGAAATTCTACCCAAGTTCGAAAAAATTCATTATAATTTGAGTTGATAACCTTCGTATGTAAGAAACATATTTTTTTCCTATTAAGTTTGGTGATGAGTCTATAAAGATGGGATTATTATATAAGATGTGAATCGATTTACTATTGAATTTTATTAAAAAACTTTATGTGTTAATAAATCGATAAATTGTTTCTGAAACAATTAAGAGACTCAACATCTTGTATTTTTCTGTACAAATATATCGAAAGTCCCATCCCCGCCCCAAAGAAGTTCACTATTGAAAGTTATGTTATCCAATGACTTAGTAATAAAGTAAGGCCAAAGTTGCTCATATTCATGAAAAGGTTTGATAGACAATAAACAAAAATCGTTTCGCTTTTTTGGGCTTCCAAAAAAATTTTTTGCAATTCGGTCACTGCAGCAAAGTGTAACAATTTAAGCCCACATTGAAAAATTGCAAAATACATTCTTGCAACAGAAATTCTATTGAGGTATGTTGAAGCAAAACTCAAAATAAAATTCGAAAGAGTTTATCTTATTTTTCAGCTTAGGTACATAAAAGCTAATTCTGATGAAAATAATAATTGTTATGAGCATTACTGGTATAAAAACAAATAGTAAACAACTGACACATTTTCTATTTCAAATTTATATGAAGAATATTCAGTCCTTGGAACTATAAAAAAATCATTATTCTTACAGTAGAATAATTTGCTTGATGTGTTGATCTGCTTTTCATTTCAATATTGAATTTTTGTCATTTTCAGTATTATTAATCCTTTTCTCGTCAACATTTTTGATGAATCAAATGAAAAGTTTTTGTTCTTTTTAATATTTCTATTGTGCATTTTCCATGGAATTGTACACCATATTCGATATCACTTTCAGATGAAATCATAAGAATATGGTTTCTTGCAATTTCATCATAAGTAAAAAATTCAATCAAACATTTTTCCATGAATATCAATATTTTCTCATTTTGAATCATATATAAAAATAAACAGTTAACAAAATCAATAAATACATACAAGATTCAAGATGTAAGTGAAACAGGAAAACATTCTAAATTTTTCAAATTCAATAAACACACTTGTAGTGTTGAAGCGAATTCTGGAATTGATATCAATCGTACATGTTGTCCCTGAAGACCTGAAAAAAAATATCCCATGTGTATCAGTTGCTAATAGATCATAATGAAAACTTATTTTTGCCATAAGTTATGGATGTTTTTGACATGGATACATCCATGAATGGTGAAACCAGAAAGAAAATCAGATTAAAAAATTTTATTTGGCAACAAGACCACCAAATATTCAAGGCTTTCTCTTTGACCGTTGACTGAAAAATCACTTAAATTCCCACAGAATTGACCAATAAGAATGCTGCATCATTGAATTGGCATCAGTTGAGAAGCGATTTATTATCAGATAGAAAGCACCAATAATTGTTCAACAGAGGATGGTAGTTTGATCCAAAAAGTTAACAAGCTTTCATAGCAACTATTTATGTATCCACTTCATTTTTTTTATTGAAAGCCTTAAATGATTATTGGAAATGGTGGGAAAAAATTCCAAAATAAAATATCAAAAAGTTGAATAGTGAGAAGGCCAAATAATGTGAAAGAGATAATTAAATTAAATTTCCCACTGTAACTCGACTCCATGGGACAATTTGAATTAACAGAAGTGTTAAAAGAATATGTGATACCAATGTCCACCAATTATCTGACCGCTTCATAAAAAAAGCCTAAAAAGCTAGGATTAATACAACTATTTTTTATATGAGTACAACAAAATCTTTCAAAAATTTAACTGTTCTGCAGATAAAAACATTATCAGAGACCTCAACTTACTCAACTACCAACAGTAAGCAAAAAAACTTCCGAAAGGAACAACTTTAAACTGGAAATTTTCAAGTTAAATTCAATATTTAAATAAGCAAGCAAAAAAGGAAAGTGATTTTTAGCATTTTTGACAATTTTCAGACTAATGAGGCATCTCTATTGTAGACACACAATTTGTATTTTCTTTCACTGAACTACACATATTAATTATATTCCAGATAATTTCATATCAACTGATTGATGGCAGTAATAAGGCGTTTTCGGAAACTTACTCAGGGTTACTAACTCGATCCATTGGGTCACGTGACGGATCTACTCGGAACACGGACCCGGGTCCTAAGTTTACGAACACATCAGGTTTGGGATTTGAAGTGACAGTCGTATCAATAACATAACCAAATACAGGGTTTTCCTTTTAAGTTGGCCTATTAGACGTTTTAGGAGAACTAGTGAATATTTCGTTCTGAAATTTTAGGTGCAGCCTTGAGGGTGAAGGAACTCTTCGACCAAAATATTTTCAAGTCGACAGTGTTGCCACGTCTATCTCAAACGCATATCTACTTTCTTATTTCAAATGGAAATACCTATATTTTCATTTATGTGTCGATTCAATACCAAATTTACAGTATAACCCACTTAAAAAAATTTCTCTGCTATGCACTGTTGCCAAGTTATTCACAAATTCCTGGAAATTTCGACATTTGCATTGCCAGTTTGGAAATGCAATATCCCGATTATTTTTTATGCGAACGGAACCAAACTTAGAGGTCTCATAGTAAAGACTCCATGCATTCATGTGGTATATTCAGTATTTTGATACATCGTAAGGTTTTTCGGAGATATTGCTGCAAAAATGCGAAACTCAAAATTGAAATATTTCGAGATTTTCAAATGGCAACCCCATATTTATTTACAGCATTCGATTCAGAATGAAAAATGAATGGCAGTCTCTTTTTACACTAATTATTTATTTTGGATAGTTTTCGAATGAGATGAAAAATACTGAAATTTTTCAGTATTTATAGTTGCATGATCTATGGTTCTTCTTCTTCTTCTCAAACAGACTGATCTACAATCAGCATGCCCCTGACTGAAGTCATCTGAATATGGGCTCAGCCTCAATAGACTATGTACCCAATCTCTGTAGTAGGTAGTGCGATCTATGGTTCTGTTTACGATGAAATGGTTCTATGATTATGGCGTGAATCTTTGAAGTAGATTCTATGGTTGAAATCATAAAAAGTATTCGATGATCGTGAATGTCATAGAAAAAAGTTTACCCATATTATTCGAACACGATTCGGGTTGTTCCACAATTCACGGGAAATGCCAAGAAATTATTGAAAGGACCTGTAGGACCTTTAACAATCGTTATTCACATTTAGCATGAATGATCGGAAAGAAATTCCAAAAATTGTTTAGGCTTTCTGTAATTCTGGCCCTATGTTCATGACCTCAACAATAGGATTCATTCCGATAATTCACTTTATAATCACACAGCATTAATATATATTAATAATATATTCAGCTATAAATGCTGAAAAATTTCATCTCATTTGAAAACTGTCCAAAATAAATAATTAGTGAACATAAGGCCAGGATTACAGAAAGCCTAAACAATTTTCGGAATTTCTTTCAAGTCATTCTTGCTAAATGTGAATAACTATTTTGAAAGAGGTCCTACAGGTCCTTTCAATAATTTTTTGGCATTTCCCGTGAATTGTGGAACAACCCGAATCGTGTTCGAATAATATGGGTAAACTTTTTTCTATGACATTCACGATCATCGAATACATTTTATGATTTCAACCATAGAATCTACTTCAAAGATTCACGCCATAATCATAGAACCATTTCATCGTAAACAGAACCATAGATCATGCAACTATAAATACTGAAAAATTTCAGTATTTTTCATCTCATTCGAAAACTATCCAAAATAAATAATTAGTGTAAAAGGAGACTGTCATTCATTTTTCATTTCGAATCGAATGCTGTAAAATAAATATGGGGTTGCCATTTGAAAATCTCGAAATATTTCAATTTTGAGTTTCGCATTTTTGCAGCAATATCTCCGAAAAACCTTACGATGTATCAAAATACTGAATATACCACATGAATGCATGGAGTCTTTACTATGAGACCTCTAAGTTTGGTTCCGTTCGCATAAAAAATAATCGAGATATTGCATTTCCAAACTGGCAATGCAAATGTCGAAATTTCCAGGAATTTGTGAATAACTTGGCAACAGTGCATAGCAGAGAAATTTTTTTAAGTGGGTTATACTGCAAATTTGGTATTGAATCGATACATAAATGAAAATATAGGTAGTTCCATTTGAAATAAGAAAGTAGATATGCGTTTGAGATAGACGTGGCAACACTGTCGACTTGAAAATATTTTAGGCGAAGAGTTCCTTCACCCTCAAGGCTGCACCTAAAATTTCAGAACGAAATATTCACTAGTTCTCCTAAAACGTCTAATAAGCCAACTTAAAAGGAAAACCCTGTATTTATGGATTTACTTTTTCAATCCCAGTTTATTTTCGGATTGTTTCTAGCTTTGCTTGCATTTATTGGCTTTTGTAAAATATTTCTAATAATTTCTGGTGTGCCCTTTCATGTTTATGTTATTTTTGAGTACCTATGTTAAAGAAGTTAGAGAATTTATTTTTTCGGTTCCAGGTCATTTATTATTATTATTATTATTATTATGTTAAAGAAATGAAGAAGGCTGTAGCTTAGCGCAGACAGATCTGCATACAAAGTTATGAAGAAGATGTTTCACTTTATTCTCTCGGCGCATGAAACTACACTTTTTACACTGAGCCAAATTCCCTTCTCTTTCCATAATTTTTAGGAAGAGAATATATGAATTTACTAAGAAAATAGTAGAAGACATATTCCCGCCTTTTTCAAATACAAAATTTAACTGCAGTGCGCATGCGGTGACTCTACAACCCTGCTCTCAAGTAGGGTTACAATAGATCAACCTGAGTCAGTGATCGAGTTTATAGCACCATACTTTCCGAACTCGGATTGGATGTTCGGGTTAGGTAAACGAACGCGAAGGTTAGAGATAGAGTTAACCCAAGTAAGTATTCGAAAACGCCTATGGACAAAAAAATATAACTTACCATGAACTACTTTTGTTCCAAAATTTGCCTGATTTCCTGTGAAAAATATGTGCGGGCAATCATCAAGAATGAATGGATCCTCCTCATAGAAAGGAAAGCAACCCAATGTATCTGGAGCAGTTGGTGCCAAATGGGACCATTTCAAACAGCTTTCCAATGCATCTAAAGGATCTTTTATTTCAGAAAACCTCAAAATGTCCCTAATAGGCTGACCTGATGTGCCTAATAGTTGCAAGCCATTTAAGGAACATTTATAAGGGTTTGTTACTTGATTCAGTGACTTATACCTTGAAGATTTAGGGAACATACAATGGTGTAGAGGCTGTTGGGGTAATATATGATTTGAAGGGTCATTCTCACCAGGCATAATATCCACATCAATAATTTGACATAAATCAAGCAAAAGCTCATCTAAGATTTTCACAGCATCAATAGTATCAGCTGATTCTTGAATTCTTGACGTCATGGATATGGTTGGCTTTGCTTTTTCAGGAATTATCCTTACACTATTTCCAGCTATAACTATTCGGCATATGTCTTTGGAGTTGATTACTTCATCTAACTGTATCAATCCAGATAGCCAATGAGTTAGAATTTGTAATAAAATGTTAGTCTTCTGCAAATTTATCAGATCTAGGCCACTTAAAAACAATATGTAAACATCATGTTCAAAAATGGGACGTTCTACTTGAGTATGCAAATTTATGAAAATGTAATCATCAACATCAAATTTTCCTTTTCCAATGTCCACTCCTAATAATGCACAAGTTATACCAGTAACAAGATTTTCTCCTTTCAAGTTTCCTGAAATGATAGACAACATAATAAATATAGAGACAACCAAAGAAAATGTGATCCTACCTAAGATTTGGTACCTTTGTAACTCGTCTTCAATTAACAAAACATCGGAATCATCAGTGAAATTAGTAAGAATTGGTTGTGGAACTAGTTGATTAGCCTCTGATAGTTGTTTAATGATTGATGGTTTCAGTTTTTGGTCTTTAAATAAGGTGCCAATTACTATACATTTATCACAGTCGGTTTCTGAAAGTTTATGCAATTTCACGATTGGATATTGTTTTCCCCATTTTTCTACAGACTTTTCGGCTAGGACATTTCTCATGTTTTCAAGACGGGTCATATAAATACTACAATATTGCTTCGAGTAATTTCTTGTGGAAATTATGAACTTTTTAGAATGGTTTTTATATTTTATAGCAGTTCTTTCTGAGAATCGATGTTCCTTCTCCACTGGCATATTGGTAGTATCAATTTTCAACGAATCACTGAAGACTATTTCACTTGAATCTTTTTGAATTTTAGCAGAATTATATACTAATGTTTATTATTTGTTATCAAATGTATCGGTAACTTTTTTAAGGTTAATTTTATGCCAGGCGGGAAGCCACCTGATCTACCTTCGTTAGAACTACCGTTCATACACCTGAAAATGGTACTTGGTTCCATTTTGTTTTCAGGATGGCAACATTGAATGTCAACAAACAACCAACCTCAAAAACAGATGCTTTGTCAGCATCAGCTGTATACTGTTTGTCAATGAATTTTAAATTATTATAAAATAGGTATTTAGATTCCTGTCTCACCATTATTAGAAAAGTTTTCACTGAAAGAACAATCACCAAGTTCTTTCCAAATTTCGTGCACAGCATTCTCAAGAGAAGACCCTTAATTTCTTTGAATTTCAGGTGAGAAAATTAGCAAATCATCGCTTATAATTTCAAAATAATTCAACTGAAGATCAATTTTTTTGACAGGATGAGTGATATTTTGGACAAGAGTCTTTATACCTTACCTCCTGATCAACCAATCGTGGGATTGGAAGTAAAATCTGCTTTTAATGGGTTGACCGATAAGGAAAAAATTATGCCCACTTTATGAGCAAAGCGTCTTGGACTGGAGGTTTAGTTACTATGATTCAAACCAGTGTGGAATCTGGACCAATCTTTGTTATACTACATAAATTATTTTCTAAACAGAGTTGTAAAGAATTCAAAGAAGCTTGTCTTACAAAAGGTATTCCTGAGGAAGATGTTACTGCCTTATTTGTATATGCTTGTGGAGTTTTTGCAAATGCTGGCAATTACAAAGTAAGTTAATTATTTTCATGAAAAGCAATCTAATTAAATATTTAATTAGGAATGATACCATAAGCACTATAATCTCTATAATATTAAACAATTAATAAGATTTAGATGATTTCAAATCGTTCTTTAAAATTCATTTATCTAAATATATTAGCATGAGAGCTCTACCTCCTTTCAAAGCGATATTATCATATCGTCATAGATATTATACATATATGTATTTTTCTACTGAATAATGTAAAAAATAGCACATTTTAATTTGAGTTACCCTATACAATAGGTGTTATTTTTGAAATGGAAACAGGTTTTTAGTAGAAAAATCACAGAAAGTCTTGACATGAAGTCAAAAGCTTTTTGCGTGCTCATTTATTTTGGGAAAATGATCTTTCAAATTTTAATATCCTGAAAGCTTTTGACTACATTCTACTCATTTCTGTAAAATCTCGCCGTAGCCCGGGCGTGATCACAATGACTTCCAGAAAGAAAGACTTTAAAACTTCAAATGGAAACAAATAGAATAAGAGCAATTCTCAGGTGATTCGAATTTGATTGATCGGATATGATCAATCTGCGCAAATGTTGCTTACCCCATACCAGGGTTTTTTTTCAATTTTTTTCTCATCAAATTTTACCATCCTGTCTTCTCTCATTGACAATGATAGGTTATCATTTTATGCACTTGTACCAAACATAGAATATAAAAAATTTACTTTCACATTTTTCATGAAAAGACGTTTTCACTAACATTATCACTTTCCCTATTCAAATTCAGAACTTGCATAATGATGAAATGATGCATTGATGGTTTTCATGTGGAGGACAAAATGTCGACTTCGGGCTAATTTTTCTATCAGAAAAAATCTTTATTTTCCTTTCAATATGGCATATTGAATGTGGATCACAACTCTCCATTCATTGAAACAGATATTTGCTATACTCCTGACCCTTATCTTTGCTCCTGACTATCTAACTTAGTGGATGCAATATGGAATTTAAATCTATTATGGCTGCAAATTACAAAATTGACTACCGACAACTTCAATTAATAAAACATCTCTAACAACTCTAAATAATTCAATTAAATAGTTTTTCATGAATATTACATATTTTTCTTATTCGCAAGAGAATAATATGCATTACAGCATTAATTGCAAAGTTTTATGGTATTTTGACATTAGGATTAATTAAATAATTTGAAAAATTTACTGACTGTCAGTTGTAAGAAAGCTCAGAAGTTATTCAACTAGGTTATTAAAGACAGCAATTAATGGTCAAGATAGGTCGAGACCATTAGTTGCTAGATTAATAACCGAGTTGATCACAAGATTTTTCCGACGATCTCAACATAAATGGTATATAAATTCTTGATTAAAATACATTCTCATTTTGCACAAGACATACATTTGACATAATGGAATTTCTATGTTGCAGTAGAGTTTTGACATTTCTCGTAGTGTTTCTGAATACTTTGTGTACGGTTGCCATGAGGATTACACATTAAAATAACATGAAATGAGCATTAAAATGGGTCGTTGATGATCAATTCGAGTAACTAACTCAGATCAATGAAAAACATTTTTTTATTGATGTAAGGGAACTAACAAAGTTGAATGTCTTTTGATGAGCTCGTATTTATATGGACTATTTTGCATCTATTTCGGAAAAAACTCAAATAAATAGTGAAAACCACTTTACAAGGAATTTTGCTCAGAAGTTCATAGCATTCTTATTGCTTCTTAAAAAGAAAATAAATTTTATATAACTTAGATGAATTCAAAATTTAATCAGAATTTTATGAAAATCCTATCGACTGAATTTAATTGTCCTTGAATAATTCTCTAAGATTCAAGAAAACATTGTAAATCAATGGTTCTGATTGTTTTAATTATTCACGCCTATCTACTAAAAATATTTATTATATTGTGTTAATACTTTAACACCTCAGAAATTCTTTTTAAGAAAATCATTTACTTGCACATTAATTCCAAAGAATTATTTAATCTGTCCAATTTCATATCTAAACTAAATATGATTACAGAAGGTATCATTGTGGACGTGTGATATGGGTTATTCATTATCTTACTTTGAACATTCAGAGGACTGTCCAAATAAAAACATGTTTTCAAGTTTTATATCAGCAGTGATATTCTTATATCTTCTATGATATCAAAATAAACCGCAATAAATAATATCTGCATTTCTGATTTTCTGCTTTATGTCTTTATACTCAATCCACAGTATTGAAAATCAATATCAATCCAATACTTTATTAATATATAGGTTCTCTCTTAAGATTTAAGTCTTTTTCTAGATGGTCAGTGGAACTCGTCTAAAAGGCCCGTTTCCACAGTGCGAGGCTGCTCGCTGCGAATGCCTCGTGGCGCATGTTCGGCTTGTCCTCGGACTGTGAATGCCGGGGTTGCTCGCTGTGAGGCGTTCGCGTCGCACAATTAGAGTCGAGCAACCCTGGTATCCACAGTCCGAGGCCAAGCCGAACATGCGCCACGAGGCATTCGCAGCGAGCAGCCTCACATCTTGGATAAGGGCCTTTAAGAGATTCATTCATTACTTGGTAAATTTTTGAATTTCGGTGACCAGCAGATATTGACCAGATTTTAGTGTCATTGTATTCATTGAGTCTTTCTGAACAACATCAGTGAAACCAATAGGTGGCGGTCTGTCTTAGTTTAGAAGATATGGGACCCCAAAGTTCCAAAAATGTTTCATCTTCACGTCACTTTTTTCACTTTAAAAACACAGATTTACTGCTTCAATTCAATCTATAAATCACCTTCGAACATTCAAATATAGTTCGTTCACGAAAGGTTGAGCCGTCGGTTGTTCATGGAAATTTGGCATATTCCACCGTGTATATTAAAATTTTAGGTTATGTTGTTTATTTTCTTATAATATTGATACGCAATGTTGTCAATATTGCATAGAGTTCTCTGATAACTCGCAAGTACGTCAGACGAGGCTATTTACATTCGGCAACGTTGACTTTATTTTACGTTATGACAGCTAATACTGCCAACTTCAGATAACCAAACAAAGATAAACAAACGCCTACTATGCGCTCAAACTTTCGCGAACGGATCATAACTATTCGATTAGTTTTATTTCCGGTATATTCAATAATTAATGCAAAAACATCGAAATTCTAGAGGTTCCGCATATCTACAAATTCGAAGGAAAGCCCGCCGTTTTTAATGGTAACCTAATTTTTCTCGAAAAGGGATGAATATGTTTTTATTCTGTTGACGGTATTTGGTACGAATCAATGTTGACTTAAGATGTGCGTAAAAGTCGGAGAAAAAAATTAAGACGCCAGGCGTCGCGGCGCTATCAAACATTTTTTCTCCAGGAACATACTTTTTTTTGTTGTATCATTAGAAAGATGCCCACAAGAGGTTTCAGATCAATACTAGACTACCTGATCCAGCGACAAAATTCTAGGTTGAAAACTAATGACGTAAGGGCATATCGTGGTGCGGAATGCGGATCTGATCACTACTTAGTGATAGCCAAAATAGTAGTGAATTTCAGAAAGACCAGTTCCTCGAAGTTAGAGAACAAAGATGAATATAAGAATCTTGAAACAAAAAGGTATAAGCTCGGGAGTCTTAAGCATAAGTCGACACAATTCCTTTATAAGCTCAGATTAGCAGGGAAACTCCAAGTAATAAATGAGAATATCGATGTCGACACCAAGTATCAATTATTGAACAACTGCATACATCAAGCAGCAAGTGATGCTTTAGGATATGAGGAGATTTTGGATAGCCAACACCAGCAGCCAAAATGGTGGTCAGAAGAAATCAAGACACTAGTTGAAAATAAAAAGAAAGCGTATCAGAGGTGGATGCTTACAAATGACCCGCAAGATCGAAATACGTATAGGCAATACAACAGGGCAGTTAAAAATATGGTCGCGAAGAAAAAGAATGAGATGTGGGAAGATAAATGTGAGGAAATCGAAAGATGTATTGGTGGAACAAGAGTGTCACAAGCGTGGAAAGCTATAAGGAACATCAGGAGCGAGAGAAGAGAAACTGGAGGCAGCAACTTGATTGGAATGGAAGAATGGCGAGAATATTATAGAACACTGTTAACCGAAAATAGAATGCAATTCAGTGAGCCAATAAGAGAACTGGATCTGGATGAGGAGGTAGAAACAGAAGGAATAAGTTCAAAAGAGATCAAGGAAGCACTGAAAGATATGAAAAGTGGTAGAGCTCCAGGACCTGGAAACATTCCGATCGAATTGCTCCAACACGGACCAGATAGTTTGCTTGAGATATTAGCGGATATTTTCAACGCTTATTTGCTGAAAGGAGTGAATATTCCGTCAGATTGGAATTTGGGATATATCAGCTCAATATATAAAAAGGGAGGTAAAAAGGAGTGTAGCAATTATCGAGGAATAAGTGTGGGCTGTTCGATTGGAAGGTTATACAGCAGAATATTGAAGAGAAGGATTGAGTCTGAATTTGAAGAAATAGAAGAACAAAGCGGCTTCCGCGCAGGACGATCTTGCCTTGACAATTTGTTTACACTTCAGCAAATAATAGAAAAGAGGAAAGCCCGGAATTTGTCCACACATCTCGTATTTATAGATCTCGAAAAAGCCTACGATACAGTTCCCTTGATTAAATTGTTTGAAAGTCTAACGAAGATTGGCCTGAGAGGAGTGTATATTCGTGCAATACAGAACATTTATAGAAACCTACAGAGCGCCGTTAAGATGGGAAGAAGGATATCAAGATCATTCAAAGTTACAAAGGGCCTCAAGCAGGGTTGTTGTCTCTCGCCAACTCTGTTCAAAATTTACATTCAAGAAGCCTTAGAAAATTGGAGAAGAAAGTGTTCCAAAATGGGAATAGAGATCGATGAATCCTGCTTAACAACCTTATTCTTTGCAGATGACCAGGTGGTTATTGCAAACTGTGAAGAAGACATCGACTATATGCTAAAAAACTGAAGGAAGAATACGAAAAATGGGGGCTGAACATATACATGAAGAAAACGGAGTACTTGCATATAGGAGGAGAACAAGAAGAAGAAGACCCCAGCTTACAACTGCGAGAGATAAGAGCGTGTAAAAAATACAAATACATACTTGGGAAGCATCATATCAAGAGAGGGAACATCAGATGAGGACATAGCATATAGGGTTCAACAAGGGAAGAAATGCTTGCGAATATTAAATTCTCTACTTTGGTCTAATCAGATAATGTTGAATACAAAGATGACAATATACAGAGCGATTGTAGAACCCATAATGACTTATGGATCGGAGTGCTGGCAATTATCCGTGAAGAACAAGAAGCGCATCGATACTGTGGAGATAGACTTTCTTAGAAGAGCAAATAAGGTGTCTAGATTAGAACATATTTCAAATGCAGAGATAAGAAGAAGGTCAAAAAGAATTCACACCACTGCTGAAAGAATAGAAACGAGACAGCTTATATGGTATGGACACGTAATGAGGATGGACAACACGAGATGGCCAAAGAAAGCTCTTAATTATGCACCAATTAATAAAAGAAAGAAAGGAAGACCAGCAATAACATGGATAAAAGGCATAGAAAATACAATGAGAGACAGAGCCATTGATGAGGATGAGTGGAGAAATAGAAAAGGATGGCGATCGAAATGCGGGATGCGGCAGAAGCCGTAGGACCCCCGCTTGTATATAGAAAGATAATTCAATTCTGAATGTTTCTCCCGTTAATTCTACAGGGTGTCTGGTGAGGAATGGGACAACGTTTAGGTGGTGATGAGGGATGTCTCAAGGAGTGAAAAAATGCCATTTGAAATCATCTGAGGTACATGGTTCCTGATATACAGGGGTTTTCGAAAAAATTAGGAAATTTCAAATGGCCATAATTCAGGAAATAAAAGAGCTAATCCGATGATTTTTCGTATGAACAATGATAGAGTGAGTACGAATCTGTTTGAACGAAAAATTCGAAATAAAATCAGATCCGGACTCAGAAATTTCAGTTTTTCTGAAATTAGGTAAAAACAACACCCTGTATGTGGTTTTAAATTTTTTTGACTTCAGATTCTGAGAGAGCAGGAAAAATACTTTCGAACTCAACTGTCATCCCGAATGGCACAAATTTTCCCTGCTTTCTATGACCCTTCGAATGTCAATCTTCCGATTTTCGCTTCTTACATATTATTTTCTCGACATTTCAAATGACCATAATTCAGGAAATATGAGAGCTAATCCGATGATTTTTCGTATGAACAATGATAGAGTTAGTACGAATCTGTTTGAACGAAAAATTCGAAATAAAATCAGATCCGGACTCAGAAATTTCAGTTTTTCTGAAATTAGGTAAAAGCAACACCCTGTATGCGGTTTTCAATTTTTTTACTTCAGATTCTGAGAGAGCAGGAAAAATACTTTCGAACTCAACTGTCATCCCGAATTGCACAAATATTCCCTGCTTTCTATGACCCTTCGAATGTCAATCTTCCGATTTTCGCTGTCGTACAAAGACAATCACAGAGGCGTTTCAGTGTTAATGTGTGGTGCGCAGTTTATGATAATAATTTAATAGGTCCTCATTTTTTCGAAGAAAGACTCACCGGAGAAATTTATAGAGATTTCCTTATGAATGTTCTTCCTAATTTATTAGGGAATATTCATCAAAGAGGACTTATCTTCCAGCATGATGGAGCACCCCCACATTTCTCAATTTTAGTGAGAAATCATTTGAACGAGGTCTATCCAAATAGATGGATAGGTCGTGGTGGTCCAAGAGCATGGCCACCTCGGTCCCCCGACATGACACCGTTAGATTATTTCCTTTGGGGACACCTTAAAACTATGATGTACGGGCGAGAAATAAATACAAGGAAACAATTAATTCAGCGCATGTGACGAAATACCAAACAACAGTTTTGAACTTAATGAAAAGAGCAGATAAATGTGTAGAAGTTGGTGGTTTTCATTTTGAATAATATTTGAAGAATTAATTATTATTATGCCGAGAAAATAATATGTAAGGAGCGAAAATCGGAATATTGACATTCGAATGGTCATAGGAAGCAGGGAAAATTTGTGCCATTCGGGATGAGAGTTGAGTTTGAATGTATTTTTCCTGCTCTCTCAGAATCTGAAGTCGAAAAAATGAAAACCGCATACAGGGTGTTGTTTTTACCTAATTTCAGAAGAACTAAAATTTCTGAGTCCGAATCTGATTTTATTTCGAATTTTTCGTTCAAACAGATTCGTACTCACTTTATCATTGTTCATACGAAAAATCATCGGATTAGCTCTTATATTTCCTGAATTATGGTCATTTGAAATGTCGAGAAAATAATATGTAAGGAGCGAAAATCGGAAGATTGACATTCGAAGGGTCATAGAAAGCAGGGAAAATTTGTGCCATTCGAGATGACAGTTGGGTTGAATGTATTTTTCCTGCTCTCTCAGAATATGAAGTCAAAAAAATTGAAAACCACATACAGGGTGTTGTTTTTACCTAATTTCAGAAAAAATAAAATTTCTGAGTCCGGATCTGATTTTATTTCGAATTTTTCATTCAAACAGATTCGTACTCACTCTATCATTGTTAATACGAAAAATCATCGGATTAGCTCTCATTTTCCTGAATTATGGTCATTTGAAATTTCCTAATTTTTTCTAAAACCCCCTGTATATCAGGAACCATGTACCTCAGATGATTTCAAATGGCATTTTCTCACTCCTTGAGACGTCCCTCATCACCACCTAAACGTTGTCCCATTCCTCACCAGACACCCTGTATTTCATTTATTTTTTTTGTATTGTAACAGTATGCCTTGATTTAAAGACATAGATATGATTTGTGTTTCTTGAAATTAGAGAGACTTTGTAGCAAACTATTTCTCAATCATTATATTCATCAAATATTACATTTTTGAGCGCTCGTTCTACTTAAGGCGAATTTTGTCGATGTAACTATGGTAAGCAGTAGTTACATCGCCAAAATTCGCCTTTAAACGAGTGCTATATTATTTTGCCCAAATTTCTGTAATTTTCGAATTTTGAACCGAAAATGATCCCTAACGGTAGGGTTTGATTCCCTGATGACGAATTCGTGGTCAAATTCAATTCCCTCCGTAGGGCCATCCGTCCTTTAGCACGATAACTTTCGAAGTGGTGGTGCTAGAGATTTGAAATTTTCAGGGTGAATTCGGTTCCCAAATGCCTCGGTTAGGTTCGTTAACCAGCCAAATCGTACAGGGTGTTCCATAAAATATGACCATTTAAAATTGTTGTTCGTCAATATCTCGAATAAAACTAAACCAATCGAAATGAAATTTTGCGGCCACATGCAAGATGCTCATAGTGAGCCTCATGCAAACTTTCGAGTAAATAGTGTGAACAGAACCGTAGAAAATTAAATTAACTTAATATTTCCATAACAAGAATGAGATTTATTTTGTGAATGAAGATTGATATACTGAATGTTCATTCAAAATTTTAGGAGGATCGCATCATCATAACCACAGAAAATTCAATTGCAGTATTGAAGAGAAGAATCTTTATATTTCCATAAAAAGATATCCGATTCGAGTGAAATTTATTTTGTATATAAAGATTGATATACTGAATATTCATGCAGAATTTTAAGAGTATCCCATCATCAAAACCTTAGAATGTAATTTCTTAATTTTCAAGATTTTACATATTTCAGTTTTTGAATTATTTCCAGAATATTATGTTGATCGTGCTAAGATTTTGCATTTATACAGGTTTGGAAATTCACATCTGAAATATACGATATACAATGCATCAGACAGAGAATTCTTCCCTCCAGTTGCACAGATGAATAGTCGAGACAATCACGTGCTGTAACACACTGAATTCCGTTTTCTTACTTCAATATTCTAGTCTTGTCTCTCTCTTATCGTTTAGAAAAGCGTAATTCTTTTCTTAAATACTTGAATCGAGTATTACGGGCAGCCTGACAAATTAAAAATTCTGTTCGTGTAGTGCAGGTTCCCTATCATACTGCGATAAGAGAGAGACAAGACTAGATTATTGCAATAAGACAGTTGAATTCATTCAGTTATCGCACTTTATTATATCGCCTATTCATCTGTGCAACTGGAGGGAAGAATTCTCTGTCTGATTCATTGAATATCGTATGTTTCAGATGTGAACTTCCAAATCTGTATATTTAGTATATCAATCTCATGTATTATACAAAATTTTGATGTAATAGCCTCATTACTACACCAATGAACGAGCGCCCAAAAGCATTTGCTCAGGGCTATCTCAGTTTTTTTATTTATTGTGCATTACTCACTAGTTGGGTCAGAGTTCAAAGTATTTTTTTTTCTTCTAGGGATTCGGTGATACTAAGATAATTCCTAATATTGACTGTGCTAAATTTGAAAATCTTCTCAAAGTCAGCGCTGTTTGGTCTGAGATTGAACCAATATGGAATCAAATAAAATCGAATGTATATGATCTTGAAAAGTATAAAAGATGTTTAGGCTGCTATCCTGAGGGATGTACCACCTACCTCTCTAAAAACTGTACTAAAGAAGATAATGAAGCTGTAACCAATTGGTTAAAAAGTAAGCATTTGGAATTGTGGAACACTAGGTTGTTCAAAACTGTAGCTGAAGATGGAAAGGTAAGTAACTTGTCGAGTTTGTTTAAATGCAATAGTTTCTCAATGGGCTCTTTTTTCTAATTTAAAAGTAATTTATGATATTATAATTGGTACCCAAAAGTCACCCAAAGAGAAAAGGCGAATTTCATGTTGATATAGTTTTCTTACACCAAGAATGACGATTAAACTTTCGGAAAATGGTTATTTCCAGTGATTTCCAGAAGAAAATCAGTTTAGAATAATGATCCTTTAGAAAATCATAGCTATTATCCGTTTTTTTTGTTGCGTAGTCAGGTTTCCGGGAAAAAATAATTGAATTATTGAATTAGCGAATTACTTGAAATTTTAAGTAAATCATTAGATGGGTACATATTCAACACTACTCTTTATGCTGTCACATGAAAAAATCTTCTTAACGACTGGAAATTTTCATTGTATTAATAATCCATGAAAAACATTAATATTGTGTTAGATCGCCCCTTTACCTAATACCTATGCGTAAAGAATGGATGAAATAATATTGGATCAGACAAGATGTAGCTACGACCAACTACGTATTTCGTGTGTTTTTATATCTTGCCTCAAAATAGGTTTCAGTTTCAGCTAAGATTCTTCTATAAAGACTACCGTTTCTAGGAGCAAAATCTGTAAAGTACAGTTGACGCTGAATCAGTTAAAATCCGGAATTTGCTACGAGGCTACGATTTGTGACTGTGCATTGTCTTGTTGAAGGAGCGCCCTTTTCTTCTTCATTTTGGCCATATTTAGGAGATTTTCTCAAACGCACCAAGAACGATATGCCAAATAAGTAACGTAACTCGTCAATAATTCTTGTACGAAGAAATATCAAGGACAATCCTCGCATTCGTCGATTTTCAATTTCAACAGCTATTTTTATGTCATGTTTTTTTAATTTGATATTTCTCACCGCTCTACTTTATTTTTTCAAATGGGAATTTGATTACCTATTCAGTGATGTGGCTAAAAATAGAATTGGTTGTGCCGTTTTTTATTTGAAAATTTGGAAATTATTTAAAATTGGTTATTTCAAAAGCAGGTCTCCCTATGCTTCTTTGAATTCGAAATTTTCCTCCCCTTTATCCCACGCTTTTTTTTCAAATAGGAATATATGGATTGTGACAATCAAATGAAATGAGTAGGTAATCTGATTGCTTTTTATTTATGAGTCACAATCTATATATGTATTCCTATTTGAAAAAGAATTGGGGGGTATGGGTCGTAGGGAGTGAGAAATATTAAATTCAAAAAAGTATGAGATAAATAGAACTCAAGACATTTTTAAGTGACTGTAATCTAACACAAGTGGATGGCCGGCAAATTAGTTAAAATAACTGTAGTATTCAGTCTCAATTTCCTGTTTTATTCACGAACAAAATGACAAAGAACACTCTTGTCTTATTTTATATTAGAACTGAATCATTTTTATCATCACTATCTTAGCATTCAATAAATATGATCATACTCATACAAAAAATGAATATTCACTGAGTATTATTACGAATATATTTCAGATAGAATATGAGATCCGTCTTGCATCAAAAGAGATAAAGGAATTAAAGAAAGAAACAATAGGAAATATTACTTATAGACTCACAACTGGAGATTATTCACCACTTATGTCGAAAGTTGCAGAACATTTAGAGCAAGCATTGCCTTATACAGCTAATGAAACGCAGCAGAAGATGTTAGAATCTTATGTTAAATCTTTCACTACAGGATCACTGGACGAACATAAAAATGGATCCAGATTTTGATTAAGGATAAATCACCAGCTGTAGAAAATTATATTGGTTTCATTGAAACTTACAGGTGCAGTACATTTTATATTCATCATTGTTACAATTTCTTATAGAGTATAGAAAAATATTCACTATCAGGAATAGCAGATCAAACTAACCTGTACAGTGTGGCCAGAATTGGTGATCCCTGAACTACAACTTTTTAACCTATATGAATTGCACATTACGGTGGTCCTTTTTCAAAAAATTCATTTTGCAGTCAACTGCATAGCTTTAGATGTCTACAATAAGAATCACTCTATCGTCTTTTGTTTTCGAGTTACAAGCAGAGATTGACATTTGGGAAATTTTTAATTTGGTCATTATCTCCGTTCCTGTTTGTGCTAAGAACTTGATAGGAATCCAGTGACTTAATTTAATTTTTGCTAAGGGGTTTCCTTCAGACTTATTACATGAAATTTTGTTTTTTCTTATGGAAACAATAATTTATTTCTACTTAAAAATAATCACTGTTTTTTATTTTTGTCAAAAATATATAACATGTCATATCTCGCTCTTATGTCAGTGGAGACGCTTGGGTGCGGTCCAGAATTTTGAGAGGGGGTAATGATCAATGAATTGGTATAATTTTGTCGAGTCTAGGCCATAAAAATTCAGGAGAGGTCCGGTCTTACCTTTATCCCCAATAGCGTCGCCACTGACCTAAGAGCGATATATGACATGTATATATATTTTTGAAACAAGGAAAAACCGGTGATTATTTTTAAGTAGAAATAAATTATTGTTTTCATTAGAAAAAAAAAATTTCATATTATAAGTCAGGGGAAAACACTCAGCAAAAATTGGATCAAGCCACTGGATTCCAATAAAAAAATGACTGTATAATGTTTTTATTTCAAGTTCATAGCACAATCAGGAATGAAGAAATTAGAAATTTCCCAAATATCAATTTTGGCTCATAACTCGAAAACAAAAGACGATAGGGCAATGCAGTTGAGGTCATATGAGTTTTTCGAAAAAAAAATTCGTTGTCTAGTGAGGGGATCTCAGAAATCCGATGAGCTAGAACAAAATGAGCGGCACATTTTCGGGTCCGATTTTTGAGAGAATTCATTTGATGAAAACCGCAACCTTCTAAGACAAACCGTTTTTCGAAAATGGTCTCAAACGATAGGGTTTGAGTCCCTAATGACGAATCCGTGGTCAAATTCAATTCTGTCCCTGAGGCCGTGGCCGTAAGCACGATAACTTTAGAAGGGATTGCCCTTGAGACTCAAGATTTTGAGGGTGAGTTCGGTTCCCAAATGCCGCGTTGAGTTCGTTAACCAACCAAATCGTATAGGGTGTTCTATAAAATATGGTCATTCGAAATTTTCGTTCCTCAATATCTCAGACAAAAAGAAACCAACCGAAATGAAATTTTGCGGTCACATGTAAGATGCTCATAATTAGCTTCATGCAAAATTTTGTGGTCATAGTGTTAACATAACCATTGAACATTCAATTGGAATATAGATAAGAATAATTGTTATATTTCCATAACAAGATATCCGATTCGAGTGAAATTAATTTTTTGAATGAAGATTTGATATATGTACAGGGTATCCATTTGGGCACTTTTAACGGGATATCCTCCGTTATTTTTAACGTTACGGGATGCGGTTTTCGCGCCAGTGTGCTTACTTTTTTGTGAAACTAGATGGCGCAATCAGTTTTTTTGCATAGCGCTCTAGTTTTTGTATACAGGCGGAAATGAAAAGTATCACTTTTTTATCACCTCCCGTATCTCTTGTGCTTAAACGTGGGAGAAATGGTTGAAAAAAACGCATTCCTATGATTTTTTTCCTAGATCCAGTGGCCGTAGTCAGTTTTTTTCAATTAACTTCGTTTTTGAGTTATTAGGCAAACATATGGTTTTTTTAAAATTGGACACCCTGTATATTATTTGTTTTATTCTTATTAAGCACAATCTCAGCTTTTTCAAAACATATTATTTATGCATTTATTTTCAAAACCAAGCTCAAATTCAAGATTTTGTAATTCAATTGTGAATAACTAAGTAGTAGGCTCTATGACTGTTTATTTAAAAACAAAAAAAATGTCAAGGAACTTTGTCGGTTGGTTCAAAAGTTTACAGTTCTCTCTCTCGTTTTTTATTATTTATTATATCATATTTATGATTCAGTTTTGAGTTTTTCTCATTACGGCTGCTTACGAAATTACGAGAAATATGGCATGCTTGTTTGTGATCTAGATATTATGTTAACATTATTTTCGATTTCCTGACGAAATCTTGACATTTATTTTTTGTTTTTATAAACAGTCATAGCCTACTACTTGGTTATTGACAATTTAATTACAAAATCTTGAATTCTGAGCTTGGTTTTGAAAATAAATGCATAAATAATATGTTTTTGAAAAGCTGAGATTGTGCTTGATAAGAATAAAAAAATAATATACAGGGTGTCCAATTTAAAAAACCTATGTTTGCTTAATAACTCAAAAACGGAAAGTTTAATTGAAAAACTGACTACGCCACTGGATTCTACGGAAAAAAATCTGTAGGAATGCGTTTCAACCATTTCTCCAAGTTTAAGCACAAGTGAGATACGGGAGGTGATTAAAAAGTGATACTTTTCATTTCCGCCCTGTAGAGCAAAAACTAAGAGAGCTATGCAAAAACTGATTGCGCCATCTTTAGTTCACAAAAAAGTAGCACACTGTCGCGAAAACCGCATCCCGCTAACGTTAAAAATAACGGAGATATCCCGTAAAAGTGCCCAAAATGGGGATACCCTGTACTGCATGTTCATGTGGAATTTCAAGAGGATCGTATCATCAAAACAATAGAGTTTAATTTATTTCTAATTATAGATTTTTTACATATTTCATTTTTTGATGATTTCCAGAATATGATTCCGTCCCGCGTGCTGAGATTTTTCATTCATAGACTTAGCATGAATCTCAGTCTTAACAGAAATTTTTAGGTAATAGGCGAGTCCCTCTCTTTACCTGCAAAAATGCACACCGCGCATGAAGTTCTATACGTATTGAAAGACGAAATTTATTTTTTCTAATTTCAACACCCCATATATCTCAAAAACAATACGTTAGAGAACACTTGTCATATTCTTTCCTCTAAAGAATAATATTTCTTGATCTAAAAATAACACTTTGTTGAAAAACAACTTCTCTCTTCACTTTTTCTTTCTGACTTATCACTATCTGACAACTACATACTATTTTAATTATTCTTTTATAAGTAACATAGAACATTGGTTTCTTTCTTTCAATATGAATTTACATAATTTCAAACACTTTCCCTTGTAAATGAATTTTGAAATGAAGATGAATAAAAACATAAAGAAAGAATGTCACTATCCATCCAATTGGCCAGTCACTTCTATTTACATAAGCCTCATCTTCTCGCTTTCCCTGAAATGAAGGTTGTAATCTTCCAGATGTCTCGGTTTCCTCAAAATTTGATCTATCCCTCAAACTTCTTTGTGATATCTCCAAATTTTCTTCTTTCTTTGAATGTAATTCTTCATCGTTTTCTTTGTCTTCTCTCTCTTCAATTTCTTCTTGATTTCGTTCTCTACATCTTCCATATGTAGCTTAACCTTGCTTTCACAATCTCTCAGTTTTTCTTCTATATCTCTTATGAGCTTAACAGTAATGCCAACTCTCTCTGAGCATCTCTCTTTACGTGTCGCCTGTCCTGATGACCCCCCCTCTCGTGATATAACTGAAGTGTGGAATTTTTCCGCCTCGACATTGTTGACCCTCTCCATTTTCTCTTGAATAATCGGTTCAATTGCCGCTTTGTATAGAACTCCACCTTCTTTCTCTATTTTCCACAAAGAACTGTTTTTTCCACTACCTCCCTCCAGCCAACACTTGGTTGAAGTCGAGTAGAATCTGCTATTTTTGTTTCTATCTTGGGCAGCTAACACAGAAAATAAATTTTTAGATATTTTTGGAACGTACCATACATCATTCAAGGTCATCTTCAGTGTATAATCTTCAGTGAAGGATGTTATTTTTATAGTTCCATTCCCAATGGCCTTGAGAGCTTCATTTCCAGCAGCTTTGATAACGCAGGGCTTTGAAACTCTTGAAAGTCGACAAACTGGTCCAGACAATTGGTCACATGCTTTGTGGCTCCGTTGTCAATCCACCCCACTGATGTTGTACTGGTCTCTACATCAGTCTTAAGCCAATCTTCACTACTAGTACAAAGGGCTACATTGGTATCCAAGGCATTACTCTGAGGAGGATTCTTCTTTCGCAATGGTTGTCCATCAGCAATCCACTTTCTACATGTCTTCACCCAATGTCCCTTCTTTTTGCAATAATTGCAAATATCATTTGCTTTTTTCCCTCTTGAAACCTTGGTTCTTTGATTCATCACTTTAGCAAATAATGCTTCTCCAGTTGCATTTTCTGTAGGTGTGAATCTGAAGTTTCTTTCATACATGCAGAGTTGAGTCACTAACTCGTCAAAGGTTCTCTCTTCATTTTTCCCAACACACATCCAACTTGACTTGAAGTTCTCGAACTGGCTGGTAAGATTTCCAATACTTTGCAAACAAGAATTAAATCTGGTAAAGTATTTTCATTCTTCAATTTCAATCCATTGTTTGAGTTCATTCCATAAACTTCTTTAATTTTGCAACTTGAGTTGAAACATCCTCTCCAATAACCCAACTAAATGCGAAAACTGTGTGCATATCTTGAAGAGCTGATCTTTTGAAGATGCCTCAAAATTTAACTTCAATGCTTCCCCCGCCTCATACGCTGTTTCTTTATCCATTACTTTCTGATAAACTGCATCAGTCACTGAACTCGAAATCATTGACTTGCGTAGCTATTTGCTTTACGGAATAAATCTGATTCTTTCTTATATTTCTTTATCTCACTCTCTGGAGCATCATTTCTAATAGGTTCAGTTTCAGTAACTTGCCATCAATCACATCTAGGGCTTCCTTCGTGATAATCCAGCAAGTCTCGCATTTTCTGCTTCCAAATTGGCCATCTGCCTCACCAGCCAAGGATTTTATGTGTTTTGCAAACTCCATAACTTTGAAAGATGCTTTGCGTCAACTTTGAAATATGCTTTCCCTGTCTCAATAGTCTATTTAATTTTTTTTTTTTTTGCTGAAACTTTCGCGGTTACTTTTACTTACTCAACACTCGCGAATCCTGCGAACCTGGGCCCATAACCTGTCATATTCTTTCTCTAAAGAATAATATTTCTTGATCAAAGAATAACACTTTGTTGAAAACAACTTCTCTCTTCACTTTTATTTTCTGACTTATCACTATCTGACAACTACATACTATTTTAATTTTTCTTTTATAAGTAAACATAGAACATTGGTTTCTTTCTTTCTTTCAATATGAATTTACATAATTTCAACAACAACTTAGTCCATGAGGATTGAGTTCCCGAATTTACGGAACCCTATTCTGAAACTCCCTATATACAGGGTTATACTTTTAAATTGGCCAAACTTCAAGGGGGATTATAGTAGTGATTTGCAACAAACTATGTCAAATAACACAAGGTCAAAATGTTGACGATTATTCTTCATCATTCAACTTTTCTTGATTTCAAGAAATATTTCCAGGTCTTCCACTAAAATGATCATTCTTCAGTTTTCCTAATAGCCTCTTCAACTTTGACCACATATTCGGGAAGGCCAAAAAATTTGCTACAAGATAAGTGAGTGTGTGCACGATTCTGGAAAAAAATTAGTCGTTTTTGTTTTTTTCGATGAAATATTAATAATAATGCAAGCGTTTTCTTTTCTTTGCAGTAAAAATACCTCATTTGGTGTACTTTCGAATGACATGTAAACTTTTGTTTCAGCTGCTCATCCTCCGCCATAATGTCATGGCTAACATGATAACAAAGAAAAAGTCTAAATATTCCAAACCTAAATTTGCTCTATTTTGAAGCTTTCTTGATTAAATTTTAATGACCGTATCTTCCAATCCATTGTTGTATCTTCCAATTGGTGTTTTGGTAAATCAATCACACCTGATTTCGTGAAAGTGGCCTCATCAGTCCATAATATCCTAAATTATTCAGGTAGGTACTACCTACAAAATGTGAGTCTGGTCTCAGTATCTACAGGTAACAGATGAATTGATGATTTCCATAAAATTACATTAAAGTTCAATCACGAAGAGCTTCAAAATAGAACAAATTAAGGATCCCCCACACCGACGCGGGACAGCGGGAGCGGGAGCGATAGCGGGAACGACGCGGGATCAAAACAGGTGGCGGGATATGGAAGTACTCACACTCAGGCGTAGGGCGGGACCTACGAACGCGGGACTGCAGCGTTCTATATTCGTAACGCCGCAGTGTTTTTTCCCGCGTTCCCGCTCTTCCCGCTGTGTAAATTCGTATACGTACCTAGCAGGTACAATGTCGTTCACTGAAATATTGATTGAAATTGTGAAAGCCCATCCAATTTTATATGATTTGGGAAATCCCGAATACAAAAATCTTCGGAAAAGAGATAAAGTATGGGACAAAATAGGCACCGAATTGAACAAGTGTAACTGTAGTGTTACTGCAAGACGTTCTTCCGGACTAATTGCTTCTCGAAAATGGGTGTCACTTTTACGGTCATCGAAATATTCAGGGGTCATTCTGAAATATATGTAGAACCTTTTGGGTCTTTTCGTAACTGTGGCATTAACGTGTGAAATTCTCCATATTCTTCTCGTTCAAGATTAATATCATGAACCCACTTCTTTTTTTCCTGAAAGCAATATAATTTTTCTCAATACTATTGCTACTCTATGGAGTAATATAATTTTTTTTTCAACGGAAACTAAGTTTATTATTATTACTTACGCTTGCCGTTCATCTTCACGTTACCGCGTACTTTACCGCTTTGGTGTGGATAGAAAAACTTCCCGCTTCCCGCAGTACACCGCGTCGTTACCGTTCCCGCTCCCGCAGTACCGCGTTGGTGTGGGGGATCCTTTAGACTTTTTCCTTGTTATCTTGTTAGCCATGATATTGTGAATATTAGCAGCTAGCACAAAAGTTGATATGCCATTCGAAAGTAACTAAATGAGGTATATTTCACTGTTAACTTCATCGAATCCGTGATATTCATCTCCTTATCATCTCATCACGCCCGCAATAAGAGTTTTTTCTGCATACTGATGTGGTTTTGATATTAGAAAAAAGTAGACACCCTGTATAGAAGGTCGCGTAAACTCTACTTACTCCAAGTCCAGTTTTCTTCAGTTTTTTGTTATTCATTGCAATCGCTTTTACATGCTACTTAGATATAAATATCAAGACTGTTCAACGTGATTCAAACTCGAAAATGAATTAATTTAAATTGTAAAATTTGATTCTTCATTCTTTGCACTGACACTATTGTTCTCAAACCAAGGCTGACAAATATTTTATTGGTGTTATTTTATAGGGACCCCACAGGAGTTAGAGGAGAATTTGAGGGTTTTGTAGCTGTAGTCAACAGAGAAATGTCAGCAAAATTCAACACCCTTGTATCTGAAGCAGAAAAATTCTTACCTCTGCTTCCATGGAATAAAAATTTCGAAAAAGACAACTTTTTAAAACCTGATTTCACCTCTTTGGACGTGCTTACATTTGCTGGTAGTGGAATTCCAGCAGGAATAAATATTCCAAATTGTAAGTTTCGTTATTGAATTGAAATTCATTGTTAATTTATAAGGCGGTTTCACTCACTTATCTTTCCTTATTTTTCATTCGAATCAATCAAGATTAAGCCATGAAAGCATCTTTCATTCTATTTTTAAAAAGGTATTTCTGACAATTTACAAAAGGGAATTAGAAAAGGTTTAACGCGTAACACCGCCATGAATATATTATTATAATATATAATATTAATTGATTGAAATCAACCAATATTAAACTCATACTTTGGAGCTAATTTCGTGGTATCAAACAGAGCCCCTATGATGGCCATTTTCGACACATAGCTCTGAATGATACCAGGTATTTCTGGGAATTTGCAGCGAAATGGCATCTTGTTTACGTCTGTCTGAACTCGATACCGAAAACGCCTCTCCAGTTCCATACGAAAACCTTCTTCCATAGCATGAACCTTGAACAAAGTAGCGAAATGTTTACCATTAGTTGCATTCGGTATCGAGTTCAAACAGACGTAAACAAGATGCCATTTCGCTGTAAGTTCCAAGAAATACCTTGTACCATTCAGAGCTATCCTGTGCTGATGAGTCCAAAATGGCCATCCATAGGTGCTCTGTTTGATACCACTTCCTTGCATTTTGTCTTGAACAAGGACGAAATTAGCTCCGAAGTATGAGTTTAATATTTCAATCGATTAATATTATTCTCTGCTTTCACTTTAAAAGGGAATTATTTTTTAGTCAATGAAATATAGCTGAAGCCATCTTTTAGTCCAGTCAATTTAGCTGTAAAAAACGGGTAACCCTGTAAAAATTCCCAGAAAGCTGAAAATATGCATAGATGTTAGGAACACCATTGTTATGGAATTGTGGCCCCATCAATCTTATGTTTGCAAAAAATTTTTTCAAGGTCAAATGTTTCAAAAATTGGTTTTTGAATTTTGCGGCGGCGAAACGGAGACCACCGGGGTCTGCTGTTGTTGAGTTACAGCCTTATCGTCCAATTTTTAGCAGATAAATTGTCACAAATAGTGTTTATCAAATATTATATAGTATACTCAATAATCTTTAGTGTTTATATCTTTAAAATCCATCATTGTAAAAAACTTTTTTGCAACAGTGTGCAACGAAAAAAAGTAAGCTAATACTGCTTCTTGTCTTGTGTTGTCTGAAATAGGGCTTCAAATAATTGATCCTTGATAAAACTATGAAACCTCATTGTTTTTCTGAGACATATTTTTATCGTGTATATTACCAGGTTCAGGTGTGGGTTGGCAATCAACTAGACCCAGAATAATGAGGTTGGAAAAGTAGGCTTATTTTATTCACTAGCGTGCTTCACTTTTCAAGGTCAGTTGTGGTCAAATATTGTATCTCCTACAGAAGAGATTCTTACATACATCAACGACGAAACGAGAAATGTATCGCTGTTGGTAAAATTCACACAACCTAAGAGATGAATGCAAAGAAGAAGAAATAAATAATAATAATGATGTAAATTTTTGATCTGTTTATAACCAGACATCCACTAAATTTTATGGGAATAGACGGTGTAATGACCCTACAGGGGAAATCTCATTAAAAAAACCAGTTACCCCCATTGGTGGCGTGGAAACGTGTTCATATTATGGACAATATAGCGTAAGAAATTTTGCAATTGTTTTTTCTCAAAAATGGTGAGAGTTATGAAAAAGTGTTTTTGTCTGACATATTTTCATTATAAAACTGAGCGTTTTGCTGAAAAATTCAAAAAACCAATTGTTGCAACTTTTCAGACATGAGATTGATGGGCACTTCTCACAATTTCATAACAATGGTGTCCCCAAGACCTATGCAAATTTTCAGCTTTCTCGGAATTTCTGCAAGGGTCAATGTCTTAATTGACTGGACTATTTTGTAAAAAAATATTGTTTTCAAGAACAGAATTAGATTACTTTTGGCTTCTTCTTATGTTCCATGTTCGGATATTGTGATCAAACAATAATTTCTTTTTCTAATCATGTATATAAAAACAAGTGTGTTGAGCAAATTTATCTTACTTATATATCTGTTTTTTTTTCATGAACTAGATGATGATATTCGACAAACTGAAGGCTTCAAAAATGTTTCCTTGGGAAATGTTATTCCTGCCAGTTATCAAGCTACAAAAAATCCATTCTTGTCGGAGGCTGATGGTGAATTACTCCAAAAATACAGAATACCTGCCTTTGAATTACAGGTAGGCCAATATCAGTACAATCTGAATATAGAATAAACATCTGCTAGCCACAAAAGTGCGACACTTGTGGGATAGTAACATTAACATATGAACTGCCATTATTTATTATACAAATGTACCAAACTACTAATTGAGTGATCCCAAACACAGCATTTGATGAATGCAATATTGATGAACAAATTGTTTTTATTATTTTTTTCCTAAAATTCTTTCCTCAACAGGTTGGATTGCATGAATTGTTAGGCCATGGATCCGGAAAACTGCTTAAGAAGGAACGTGATGGAACACTCAATTTCCATCTGATCTCATTGATCCACTGACTGGTGATGTTGTTTTCTTCTCATTATGAATCAAGTGACACCTATGATTCCAAATTTGGCTCTCTCAGTTCGGCATATGAAGAATGTAGAGCTGAGGCTGTAGGATTATATTTAAGTTTGGAACCCAGTGTTTTGAAGATATTTGGACATGATGGTCCAGAAGCTGAGAATATTATATATGTCAATTGGCTGTCTTTGGTGTGGGCCGGAGCTGGAAGAGGTTTAGAAATGTGGGCCCCTGGTAGAGGTTGGTTGCAGGCTCATTCCCAGGTAAGATTTGAATATTTTTACTTTTAGATGGAACCATTCACACTGTAGTTTAGTTTAGTTTAAAAAGGGGTTACTGTTCACTGCGACCTTAAGGTCTATTGTGCCCCCTTACAGAGCTGTTCTGGCCAAACCCTTCAAAGCTCGCCTTCAAGTTCCAGAGATCTAATGAAATCTAATAACTGTGAAGGCTTCAACGAGGCTAGTTCCTCACTCTTACAAGTTTCTCGCCGAAGTCATTCTCTCCTTAGTGTCGCAATGCCAAGGCATTCCGTGACTAGGTGAATGGGGGTTTCTTCCTCCTCCCCACAGAACCTACACTCGTCAATGTCCGATAATCCCATCCTCAACAGTGTGCTCCTGAGGCGACAGTGTTCTGAAAGAAGCCAGTGAGGAAGTGTAATTGCTTCTTACCAAGATCCAGATAACTTTTGGATCACGCTGTCTCAAAGTTTCGAAGGAAGTTAGTGGAATGATCCATTCCTGGGAGATTCCGCCAGAGTTTTCCTTCTCAGCTTTCTCCTTCTTATAGGTACATTTACCTATACCACAGAAGGGTTCTAGGCCAATGAGTGACATTCGTGCGCCCTCTTTGGCAAGTGTATTTGCCTCTTTTCCTTTGATGCCCAAGTGTCCGGGTCCCCAGATTAAAAAGACGTTATTTTTCTTGCCTACCTCATTGAGTTTGTTCCGGCATTCCCAGATCATTTTAGAGTCGATGACGTAGGAGCTCAGTGCTTTATAGCAGCTTGACTATCTGAGTGTATGGCTATATCACACTTCTGATAGTTTCTTTCTAGATTTATATCTAGACATCTTTCAATAGCTAAGATTTCCGCTTGAAACGCACATATATTTTTCTTTGAGTTTATAGTCTGTGTATTCCGTTTCCAATCCTCCATACTGTAGTTCTGAAAGACTTTTTTATTCTCAATAGAAAAATTCATTTCCCTTAACCATCTTAGTGTGGTATTCTACTACTAAAAATAACAATTATATTTCTATGAAACTGACTTTTTTCAGTCGTGGAATCATGAAACAGTCTGGTGATCATTTCTCATGGGAATTATTATTATTTTCAGGCACGCTATGTATTAGCCCAAGTGCTCATCCAAGCAGGAGTAGTCAAGGTTACTCAAACAGCAAAGGATGATATCCTGGTTACTCTCGACAGAACTCAGATAAAAGGTGCTGGAAGGAATGCTATTGGACATTTCTTATTACAACTGCAGACATACAAAGCTACAGGAAACATAAAAGCTGCTGAGGAACTCTTTAATCACTATTCTGAAGTGAAAGAGCCCTGGCTCAGTTGGAGATCTATTGTTTTAGCGAAGAAGCAGCCAAGAAAAATTTTCGTACAGAGCAATACAGTCAGTGTAAATGGAAACATTGACTTGAAAAGCTATGAAACTAACACAGAAGGTTTAATTAGTTCTTGGGTTGACAGATTTGATGAACCAGAGGCTCTGTACAAAGCTTTACTGGACTTGTCTAAAAAAGATGCTCATCATTTCGCTTGAAAACTAACTCTTCAATTTTTGCAATTGCCTTAAGAAAGTTTTTACGGTGACACTTGAAAAAGGGTACAATCATTAACGAACTTTTTCGAAAGTGCTTCAGATATTATTATACATATAGTTAGTACAACTATTGAACTCAGTGATTTTATTATATGAAAATTTTTTTGTATAAAATTTATTAATAAAACACTGCAAATTTTATTTGATCATTTTTCTTTTCTTTGTCAAACCACTTGTAAAACAATTTGATAACTTGATGCATAGTTTATAGCATAGTTTATATTTAAAAGGTGTAACAGTTCACTGCGACTTCAAGGTCTATTGTGCCCTCTTACAGAGCTGTCGTGACCACACCCTTTACAGCTCGCCTTCCAGTTCCAGATATCTGATGAAAACTTGATGCAAAAAGTATAAATCCCCATTCATTTCGAGTTAATTTAAATGAGTGTTTCCAAATTTGTTGCTCTAATATTGAAGGATAAATTTTTGAGCACCACCAATGAATTAAAGCATAAGAGATTCATTAGTCCAAGTACTTTGGTGTATGTTTTTCAAACATCTCAGAAATTATTGTTTAGAAAATAGTATTGATAATTTCAATTGCTTGATGTAACATTGACAATCATGTTGAAATAAAGTTTCGATTTTCATTTAAAACTATAGTCCGTTCACGAAAGGTTGAGCACATAGTAGGCGTTTCTTTATTTATCTGAAGTTGGTAGTATTTGCTGTCATAACGTAAAATAAATTCAATGTTGCCGAATGTACCCGGTCTCGTCCGACGAGCTTGCGAGTTATCAGACAACCCTATGCAATATTGACAACATTGCGTATCAATCTGACAGGAACATAAACATCATAACCTAAAATTTAAATATACACAGTGGAATATGTCAAATTATCATGGCCAACCGACTGCTCAACCTTTCGTGAACGGACTATAGTTAGCCAAAATTTTATGTAGTGATAATAAGGCTCTGAAAAGGGGAGTATACCAGACAGCCATGCTGGGTCCAACCACAGACTCGAAAATTACAGAACAATTCGAATGAAATGAAATCTGTAATCGAATAAATGCTTATGCTTACCTGTCTAGTCTCCAACTTTATTGTTTTGAATAAAAAATCAATACTTTCTATTAACTATTCTTCAAAAAAAGCACGCAACTAACAATAGAGCACAATAAGTGAGAAATTGACATTACCATCTGTAATTTTCGAGTCTATGGTTGGACCCAGTCAGCCTGTCTGGCATACCTATCTTTCTAGTCTAGTGCTCTAGTGATAATTATAAAACTGATTTGACAGTTGGAGAATTAATTGGTCAAATACCTGTTCAATGTGTAGTGAATTGAAAATCGGGAATTGCCGAGAAACTGTTGGATTTAGGTATAAGAAAATCTTATGAAAAAAGTTCCGTCATTAATTTTTGAGTTCAACGGGATAAAGAAATACCGGGCGTGCCATTTGAAATAAGGAAGTTTTTGACCAATATTCGTAGTAGATGTTTGAGAATCAGTTATGATCACTCTGTACATTCCAGAATTCATTTTTTTCTCTTTGTGGGACTAGCTAATAATATGTCTAATCAAAAAAACATTGTCTGTATCGCTTGCATAACTGGTTCCTTAATAAATTACTATTCAAAATTACTCCATATTTTAAAATTTTAAATCATTCTCGATTTTCTCCTAAATGGTGGATTAAATGTACAGAGTGATCTGAACAAACCATCATGATTTGAGCTTGCCTCTCCCTTTTTGAGGTCATATACTGGATGTCACATTTAAAAAGTGTAACTTTGGTCTGTACCTTTGTATTGGAACACCCTATATACAGTCGAACTTCGATAAATCGAATTTTTGATAACTCGAATCAAATTGGTTGGCAACAGCGCCAAGATTGGAAATTAGTGTAGTTTTTGTTCGATAAGTCGAACTTCTATAACTCGAATATCTTGATACCTCGAACGAAATATTTGGCGGCACATTCGATAAGTCGAATTTTCTGGGGAATTACCTCATTTACGTGTGATTTTCAACGACTCGTCCGTATGCCGTGAAATCAGTTCAGTTCTTTAGTTGTGAGGTTTTAGGACAATATGTCGTCGAAACGTACTCTGAAAACTTTATCTCTGGATGAAAAATATAGACTTTCAAAAGAAGTGGAAAGTGGTGAACGAAAGAAAGATGTAGATTCGAAGTATGGTGTCCCGGCAAATACCGTGTCTATGTCTACTATTCTAAAGAAAAAAGAAACAATTATCAGTGCAGTTGGAATATGTCATAAGAAGGCATGTGGAGAAAGCAATGACGTGCGGGACGAGGACTGCCCTAAATGGCAAAAGGATATTTTACCTAATTTATTGGAAAATTATTAGGAACGGGACATATTCAATGCAGATGAGACATTAACATTTAAAAACCAAAAATGCCACGGGGGAAAGTACAATAAACAGAGAGTCACATTGATGCTTGGTGCGAATATATGGATGGTTCAGAAAAACATGAGTTACTCCTGATTGGTAAAAGTAATGCACCCCGCTGCTTTCGAGGTGTTTATCGAGCAAATAAAAATTCGTGGATGACTGGGAAATTATTTGAAGAATGGCTATTGAAACTGGATAAACAGTTCGCAAGCGCCGAAAGAAAAATCATTCTTTTCATTGACAATTGCACAGCCCATCCTAAAGATGTCCAACAAAGTTAAAATTCATAAAACTAGCTTTTTTCCCTCCAAATATGACATCAAAACTACAACCGATGGATCAAGGTGTCATACAAAATGTGAAGTGCCATTATCGCCGAAGAATCTTGAAGAGGACTCTAAATTGTTTCAAAAAAATCGAAAAACTTAACATTTCTCTAATGGACTGCGTTGATGAAATATCCATGCGTGGAATATAGATGTTAAATCTCAGACCATTGCTAATTGTTTCAGAAAAGCTGAATTTGGTCAATATTCTGAATGGCAAGTAGAAGATGAAATACCTCTGATTTTTCTAAGCGAAAGTTTGAAAGAAACAAGTGAGGAAGAAATTCAACTGCAGCAATATTATGAATCATGGAAAAATGTTCAAGATTCGCAATGTGCTACCCTTCACGATTATCTGCACGTGGATGACGATGTTTTACACCGGAGTTTCCCACAGATGAAGATATATTATTCAAAATTACAGGTCCGAGTCAGAATTCGTACAGATCAATGACAAAGATGGCAGTGAAAACGACATGATGGATTATGATATGGAAGATGATTTGCAACAACCTCCTTCTAATGAGTCGGTAGCAAATTCATTGAGCATTTTGCGTTCATTTTTGAAAACAAATGAAAATACAACTGACTCGCTATATAACGGTTTGAACAACATTGAAGCTTTTTTCGAAAACCAAATAAAAAATCCTCTAGTCAGTCACAAATAACCGAATATTTCACAGTGAAATAAGCGCTGAGGATGTATGCTTCCAGTTTCTTTTAACTTACCTATGAAAATGTATAAGTAAATGTATAAATTGACAGTGTGAATATTATTTTGACTTCTTTACTTTCATGTTACATCATTTACCCACATAAAAAATACATTAAGAAAAAATGTGTTTTTTTCAATAACTCGAATTTTTCTTTTGGCAGATCATGATTCGAGTTATCGAAGTTCGACTGTATATGGAAATTATTTTAAATTGTGCTTTTGGTTACCCTACACTTACCACAAAAAAAGAATTTCAAAATATCATCATTTACACCCTCAAAATGACAGTGGTGGGCCACCCAGTATAACATATTACACAAACCATCCCGATAACACCACTCATGCAGGTAGGTACAGCAATTTTAATAAGAAAATATATAGAACATGTAGAACTTGCAAAGTATGAAAAAGATCATTTACAAGGTAGTGATAAATGTTCGCCTTGCCTCATTTGATTTGATGGTAGCTGCAGTGTACTGTCCTCCACGCCATAATATTCAAAAAGCGGAGAAGACATTCTCAACATTAGGTCCGAATTTGTAGTTGGTGGAGATTTCAATTCCAAGCATACATCATTCGGCTCAAGGTAGAGAACTAGCAAGCCTTATACAGAAAAGAACTTCTCCACTTCTCCACTATCAACTCGCACCCCCACTGGCCGACCGACACCAACAAAATTCTTGATCTTCTGGACTTCTTCATAACTAGCGTTTTTCTTTCTCATACTCGAACATAACACCAAGTTACGATCTATCATTCATCCGATCACTCACCAATAAAAGCCACTGGCAGCAGTTTAGTCATTCACAGACACCAACATACAGACTTCATAACAGGAAAAAACTTGATGAAGAGATCAATCTATAGGTGAGCCTCAAGAACCCAAATGAAATTGAAGAAGCAATTAAATCCTTCAAACGGCTTCTGATACTAGCAGTAGGCCATGCATTGCTACCCCTGTGCCAACTGGAAAACTCGAGACCTGCAACATCTCTTTAGAATTCAAGAAATTGATTGCTCAGAAAAGATCTAGAGCTAGATGGCACCAAACCCATGTACCGATAGACAAAAAGGTTTTGAACAAGATTACCAATCCATGAAATAAAGGAAGCAAAGGAATCATCGTTCAACGATTACGTTACAAAACTCAACGGGTATGGTAACCTGATATGGAAACCTATCAAGAACCAAAAGACGAATATCACACATTCCGGCTATAAGTTCTGAAGCAACACCGAACAGACAGTGGGCCAGAAGCAATGAAGAAAAAGCACAAATCCACCGACTAAACGCAAGAAAAGCTGCTGGAATACAATGGAAACATTACCCCAAAATGCTAAAGGAACTTCCAGAAAAGGAAGTAATCCTACTTAAATACATATTTAATGCTATTCTCAGACATTACTAATGGCCGAAACAGTTCAAAACAGCAGAAGTTATCCCAATTTGAAACCAGGCAAAGATCCAAATAGAGTGACCTCCTATCATCCTATCAGCTTACTGCCTGTCACATTTAAAATCCTGGGGACTTGTGCTACATAGGATCAACACAGTGAATACCTTCCCATCAATTCTGGTCCATAGAATCTCACATGTAATAAACCAAGCACTGGAACAAAAACAATATTGCACGTCAGTTTTCCTGGAGTCAAGCTTTTGACACAGTGCGGCGCTCTCGTCTACTATACAAGGAAGAAGTTCCTTCCGATAACCTATTTCAAATTGATAAAATCATATAAGAGTACGATAAATCTAGACTCTAGAGTTAGAATGAATGACAGCACTAATTTTTCTATAACATCAGGGGTTCCACGAGGAAGTGTCCTTGGTCCATTATTGTACAATCTATGTACAGCAGATCTACGTACTGACATAGGTACCATAACTGGCACATTTGCAGATGATGCTGCTATACTAGCAAGCCACGAAGATCCAGTGGAAGACTCTTGCTTGTTACAACATCACCTCCACCATTTAAGTAACTAAAGCTTAATAATATAAATGAATGAGACAAAATCCGAACAGATCAACTTCACCCTAAGAAAAGAACAGTGTCCGCCAGTGCAAGCAAATCAAATTCAGATACCACAATGTGCCTCTAACAAATATCTATGAATACATCACCTGGAAAGAACATGTGATTGAAAAGGGAAAGCTAATAAATCTCAAGCAAGAACTAAGTTGGCTTAAAGGCAGAAAGTCTTGATTATCCTTAGAAAATAAACTCCTTCTGTACAAAACCATAATAAAACCCATATGGACCTATGGAATCAAACTGTGGGATGCACCAGCAAGTCCAACATAGCAATAATTGAAAGGAGTCAATCCAAAATACTTCGAATGCTGACAAATGCACCCTGGTATGTCTCAAAGCAAACTTTGCACGAACAACTAAATATACTGTATGTTGAAGATGTCATCAGAGAAAGAACCAGCAACCATCATGAGAAACTTCAGAGCCACACAAACGTCTTGATCCAATCATTAATAGAATCAGGAACACATAGAAGACTACAACGTTAATGGCCTGCAGATTTGATTTGAAGAGGACTTCTCACTGGAGAAGATCTCATCACGACAATTGAAAGCTTCCACAGCTCTAAAGCCAGCATACTTGCTTATAGAATATATTCATTCTGATTGCTTGTTGATGTATATTATAATGAAAAAAAAATAAAATTCAACTTTCCAATTCAAATCTTGAACCTACCTTGAAATTTTTATGTTTGCATATGTTTTATGTTCCTTTCGACAGCTATCTTGTTTACGGTAGCCGCCAACCTTCTCTGAAACTTCTCTTCATCTTATCTACGTCAGCGTTCGCTAAATACACACATTAGATTAGATTGTGCACGGTGATTAACTTTCTGCAAATGCACCAGTGAGGTATTTTATGTGTTAGCATACTAGAGCTACATTTTGACCAGGAATGTAACCTCC
>CM024241.1:55351418-55383899 GCA_013421045.1 Propylea japonica
AATCCTAAATCTACTGTGATATCTGAAACATCCAGACAAACCCACCACAACTTGTAAATCGAACGTAAAATAAGAGCGGCTCCTAAATTTCGAAACAGAAACACTGGTTCTAGTGTAGCTGTTGCTGAGGCAGAAGTAAAATGTGATGCAGCCAGAACACTGATGAAATGGTAAGTAGTTTTATATGAAAGAATATTCCCTTTAGTTTAGGCCTGAGTCCTGATTAATCAATGACAGTTTTGCTGCAGAATAATATCAAGAAATAATGTTCCTGTATCATGACAAAATCATAAAGCGAATATTTTGGTGAATATTGGAATTTCGGGGACCAGCAGATATGACCAGATTCTGGTGTCATTGTATTCATTGAGTTTTCCTGAACAACATTAGTGAAACAATAGGTGGCGGTCTGTCTAGTTTTGAGAATATGGGCCCCCAAACTTCCAAAAATGTTCCATCTTCACATTACTTTTTTCACTGTAAAACCACAAATTCACTTCTTCAATTTAGTTATATGTCACCTTCGAACATTCAAATAAATATTCGATTAGTTTCATTTCTGGTATATTCAATAATTAAAGCAGAAATTTCAAAATTCTAGAGGTACCACATATCCACAAATTCTTAGGAAATCCCGCTGTAAGTTTGGCATCACTGCTCGGAAGGCATCGTATCATATTCGCGTGAGAGAATCTGCGGCAGTGCCAAATCTACCATTAAAAACAGCAGGCTTTCCTTAGAATTTGTGCATATGTGGTGCCTCTAGAATTTCGATGTTTCTGCATTAATTATTCAACATACCTGAAATGAAACTAATCGAAAAGTTATTTGAATGTTCGAAAGTGATTTTTTTTGTGTTTTTATAGTAAAAAAGTGACTTGAAGATGGAATATTTTTGGAACTTTGGGGCCCATATTTTCTGAACTAAAACAGGCCTCCACCGGCGCCACCTGTTGGTTCTACTAATGTTGTTCAGGAAGACTCAATGAATACAATGTCACCAAAATCTGGTCGATATCTGCTGGTCACTGAAATTGAAATACACTGCGCAAAAAAATTAAGGCACATTATGGAAATCTCAAATTTACTCTAGAACTGAAGGTGTTCTCAATGATAATTATTTTATCTGAATTATGCATGCATATGTTAAACACTTTCAACGTTTTTCTTCAATACAGATGTTTTTTCCCAGCAGGAATAAAAAAGATGAGATTATCAGATTTTGAATGTATTGGCTCCATTTTGAAATCAGTTGTTCTCGATCAATTCTAGTGATCAATAGTTTTTCTTTCGTTTGATTTTCTACACTCGATCGCTATGCAACGCGAAACACGCAATTTGACCCAAGAGGAATGTGCCCAAGCGGTAGTTTTGTGAGAAGAAGGGTGGACATACACAAGAATTGCAGAAAGGTTTGGAGTTTCCCATACAAGTGTGTCCAGAATGTTGCAGCGATTCAGAGAGACAGGTATGAATGTCCGAAGACCAGGACAGGGTAGACCACGGGTAACAACTGCAATTCTAGAACGTTAATTGAGAGTTTCTTCGTTGAGACAACGGTTTGCAACCCTCGCCTCCTTCAAAATCAGCTTGAGCACTCTGACAATAAGAAATCGCCTCAGAGAATATGATTTAAGACCTCGTGTCGCGGCAATCGAAGGGCGCGTTTGGATTTTGCGAGAGACAATATCCATTGGGAAGAGGCTGATTGGGAAAGAGTTCTCTTCACAGATGAGTCTAGATTCTGCCTCTACCATTGTGATCGACGTTCCCTTGTATACAGACGTCCACATGAAAGATATGCTCAGTGCAATTTCCTGAATACTACTGGTTTCGGGGGAGGATTAATTATGGTATGGGGTGAAATATCTTTGACTGCTCGCACAGACCTAGTGGTCGTTGATAATGGAGCTATGAATGCTGATAGGTGTATAAGGTACATGCTAGAAGAGCATGTAGTGCCATTTGCCTCATACATGGTGAAAATTCCATTTTTATGAACGATAATGCCAGACCTCATCGTGCACGCATCGTTCAGGAGTACCTTGAAGAGGTTGAAGTCTCTCGAATGGAATGGCCAGCAAGAAGTCCAGATCTCAATCCGATTGAGAAGTTTTGGACAACCTCAATAGAAGGCTGAGAAGTTCAGAAAATCATCCAGCTACTCTTAATGACTTAGGAATCCACTCAGAGAAATCTGGGAAGGATTAGATCAGAACATTCTAAGATCACTCATTTTAAGTATGAACCGTCGTTGCAGAGCTGTAATTAACGCAAGGGGTGGAAATACCAAGTATTAAAATTAATTAAAATATTAAAGCCAATGTAAAGTTAACTCTCATTAAAATTGAGATTTTCAGAATGTGCGTTATTTTTTTGCGCAGTGTATTTACCTGGGAAAATTTCTCAAAATACATCAATGATTTTGTCTGGGGGACATCTTTTGACATATATTTGAACTTCCCCCCAAATTGAATAGGAAAGAGGGGTTGAGTGCTACTTCTCTTTTTAACAATAGGTGGCAGAGTGTCTGCAAGAATAAAACATGGGGCTTATTGCGGATACAAGGAAGAGGAAACATCTGAGTCTATTCATCTAAAACCTACTGATCTAACAGAGATAAGAGGGATCATAGGCCATAGCTGACATCAAGGACAACTGTTCTCTAGGTGTAGATCTGATCACCAAGAAAGATATTTTACAACTGTTCCCTGTAATAGGAAATAAACTGGAAGAACTGGTCAATACAATTTTACAGACAGGACAGCAATATTCCCAAATGAGTTAAAAATTGCAAAAAGAGTGCCTGTTCATGAAAAAGGCAGTAAATAATACCTCAACAACTATAGGCCAATATCTCTATCAAACAAATTTTCAAAAAAGTAATAAGGTGAGAATAGTAGATTTTATTGAGAAAAACTTTGGATTGACCCAAACCAGTATGGTTTTCAAAATTTAGTAGCACACAGGGAGCTACAATAGATCTACTGGAATAAATGCTGAGGGAATTGGATAAAAACAAATATGTCACAGTGGTTTTCGTAGATTAAGGGAAGGCATTTGACACTGTAAACTTAGAGATAATGTTAGACAAGTTGGAAAAAATGGAAATCAGGGGAGTATGCCATAAACTGATGAAGACTTACCTCATGAACAGGAAACATAGCACAGTAGTTAATGATACAAAAAATGACATGAGAAATAACAATATGGGCTTACCTCAGGGATCTGTTCTTGGACCTCTTTTGTATCTGCTGTATGTTCATAGTCTGAAATATCTGGGGCTAAAATGCAGATGTTTCATGTTTGCAGATGATACTGCATCGGTGTTTACTGTTCCCAATTTAATTAATTGTTAAAAGAATATAAACAGTGATCTAGATAAGAACTTTAAATGGCTGTGCTACAATGGGTTCTGCGTTAATCTGGAGAAAACTGTTTTTATTATTGTGAAACAAAGGATGAAAAAGAGGCATAGCATTGGATTATATATGAATGGAGTAGAACTGGAGGAGGTTAGAGAATATAAATATTTGGGGTTGGTTATTATTGATGGTGTAACTTGGAACTGACGCGTTGAAAATAAAATGAATAAAATTTCACATTGGTGCAATAAAAAGATGTGGAAATTGGCTTAATGATTGCACAGAAATTACTATATTACAGTTTCATAGACCCACACTTTTCATACCTAATAACTTGCTGGGGTCCAGCCTCTAAATATGCAAATATGCAAAAACTTCAAAGACTATAAAATAAAGCGGTCTAGACAATATACCACCTAGAGTAATTCACACAGACAATTCAAGTATATAAAATAACAAAAATATTAAATCTAGAAAAGTTAAGACTCCTTGAACAAACAAAATTAATTTTCAAAATAAAGAAAAACTATTAAAACCAGCACTATTCTATTCAAAATGATAATTATCATAACTAGGAAAAAGGAGAACATTAGAAATATCTTCGCCAGAACCACAAAGCCTTAAATTCCCCCATTGCTAGCAGCATTAACCTCGTATAATCAAGTGCCGAAACATTTACTAGTGCAACCTAGATAAATAAAATGTGCCATAATTTATTATTATTATCGACTTGAGCCTATTAGCGTAGGAAGGGTGTGATTTTCACACCCCCTAGCGATCGGCTATCACACTCCCTACTAAGGGGAACATTCACTCATCCCGGATAGCAAGTATCAGGGGTATTGAGCTCTGAAGTCTTCGGTGTTCTTCTCCTGGGTCCTGGGTTGTTCGTCCTTCGTTGCTTGGTCCTGGATCTCTCGGTTGATGGTCGTGGTAGTTGGTTTTGCAATGTTTCCCTCCATGGTTGTTCCTGGGTCCATCGTGACCTACAAACTTCCTTACCGTTCTAGCAGTACCAAGAAGTACTGCTTTTTGCATTACTTTAAACAGGTTTTCATCCAAATCTAGCTCCTTGAGGTTGGACTTGAGGCTCTTAGGAATAATTCCTGTGGTTGATATGAGAATGGGAATGGTTCTGGTACTAGACATCCCCACTGCCTTTTAATCGAAGTTCAACCTCTCGATATTTCGATATTTTTTCAGCATATTTTTGACGTAGATTGTTGTTGTTCGGGATGGCTACGTCTATAAGTATTGCTCCCTTCTCTTTTTTCTTCACTAGGATTATATCTGGCGTTATTAGCAACTGTTAAATTTGTAAGTACTGTGCGGTCCCAGTATAACCTGTGAAGTTGTTCTCCAGTATTACTTCAGGCTGATACTTATAATATGGATTCAAAAGAGTAGGTGAGAACTGAGCAAGCGTAGGTGTTAACAGCTTTTGTGAGATTTCTGCTGTTCAGTTTCGTTTTCAGAACGCTCCTCATTCTTCTGGTAACTCCGCTGTTAGTTCGTCCTTCATCACTCGTTGGTCTATCCTTTGACATTGCTTCATACCTAGGTATTTGTATAGATCACCTGCCAGCATTGCCTTTATTTCTTCTCCGTTAGATAAGGTGAGAGGTGTCTGTTGGATTTTCCCTCCTGCTATATTTAGGGAACGACATTTGTCCAGTCCAAAGTTCATGCTGACGTCTTTGGAAAACATCTCCACTAGTCGTAGTAGGCACTCTAGTTGGTCTCTGTTGCTGCTTATTATTATTATTATTACATATAAATGAAGGCTGAGGACTACGTCCTATGTAAGCCTAAAAACTAAAGAAATCTATAAGCTGACTGAATGCATGCAGAAAAAAAACATTAATATATGCATAGAAACAAATTAACCAAATAAGCAAATGTCTATTCTGTTTTTAAAACTATTCACTGAGTCAGAATTCACTACGTCACCAGGTAAACCATTCCATGTCTCGAATATGCGGTTGAACAAAAAATATTGTCTCTGTCTTGTGGCAAACTTCTCCTTTTTCAATTTGAAAGCGTGACCTCTCAACCGCGGATCATTGTTGAAGATGAGAAGCTTTCTAATAAATATAATAATAATAATCTTGAACTTTACTTATGTGATTTGGTCTCTACTAGTCTGTGATACTTCTGGTAATTGTAGGTTGTGAATGAGTGTTAAATTAGAGAAAATAATTTTTTTATATCTTATTATATTATTTGCCATGAATACAAAAATGAAGGCGAAACAAGGAAAAATTTTTAATATGACCAAAATATTGAAGAATGGTCATTTGAGAGTATAATAATAATAATTGATTTTTTTGAGTAAACCGTCATCAAAATTAGGTTCTACAGACACAGTTGTAAAAAGGGTTAAGGGTTGTCAAAAGATGTCCCACAAACAAAATCATTCAACCTGTTTTGAAAAATTTTTCCCATCACTATGGAATAAGAAATAGCCTGTATATAAACAAAGGCTGTGAGAAAGAGTTTGTTGTATTTTTACTTGTTGAATTGGAAACCGTCGCTTCAATGATGCCCCTGATGGCAGATTACCATAATGTAATCAATTCTAATTTCACCTCGATTTTTTGATTTGGTTAATTTTGATTATAAATGGGAAAAAATTAATGTTTGTTTCAGTTTTCTGAGAGTATTTCATCTATTCAACAATCCACTCAAAATAAACCAGAAACCGAATCTCCAACACAGAAAAGTACTTCACAATTAAACCCCATCTTACCAACAAGTCCTAGCAAAAGAAGCAGAATAAAAGCAGTTCCTGTATTAGGAAATAGGAAAACATTTTCTGGTGCTAGTGATTCAGAAGATGGAAAAAGTGTTTCTTCTAGAAACAGAACTGATAGTGTGAGTACTTCTGTTAATAACAGAAAAAGTTATTATGATTAGAAACGAATAATATTAATTTATCCCTTTGAAATATTCTATAGCAGGTATTTTCAAAAAAACCAATTACCTCCATCAGATGTTCTATAGGGCATGTTGATTTTTGAGCTCTTCATCCTTTATTCCTAGAAATAATGGAAGTATAGGGTGGTCAGAATTGTTGATCCCTGAACTACAACTTTTCAATACTTGAAGAAAAATCAACGGCACATTACGGTCTTAACAAAAAATCCAGGGGCTTAATCTAATTTTTGCGCTGAAAGGTTTTCTTACTGATTTATTACATGAGCGTTTGCTTCTCCTCATTAAAAAAAATAATTTAATTCTACTAAAAAATAATCAAAAATATATGACATGTCATATATCGTTTAGGGTCATCACTACTCTTAGGGCGTTTTATGACATTTCTGAAACAACAAAAAACGGTGATTATATTAAGTACAATTAAATTATTGTTTCCAGAAAAAACAAAAGTTTATGTATAATAAGAAATCAGGATTGAAATCCTTCCGCTAAAATTTAATTAATCCTCCGGATTCTTTTTATAAAAGTGTCTCTATAATGCTTTTGTTTCAAGTTTATAGCACAAAGAGAACAGAGATAATGACCTAAATAGGCCAAGCAATAGAGGTTTTTACGTGACAAAAATACTACCTGAAATCTGACTGTGCAGTCATGCAATAGGTAGTTCTACATTTTTTTCATGATAAATTCCACTCCTGAATCGTCTTAGGTTTTTTTGAGAAGCGAAAATAGCCAAAAAAATCCAAAATTTTGCTTTTTCGTTTGTAAAACGTGAAGTATTGATCTGATCGAAAAGCTGTTAAGGCACTTTTTGTAGAGAATTCAAAAACAAAAAAAATGAGAGGCGACACGTCTCAAGCGGATAATTAGTTTCCGAGAAAAGTTCAAAAACTGGAAAAAACATCAATTTTTCGAAAATTCATAACTTGATCAATTTCTGAGATGAAGCGTAGTTGCTCTGAATTTAAGTAGTTATTAACATAAACTGTATTGGTGCACAATTACAAAGCTGTCGGATAAATAGTTTTTGCGCAATCGCAGTTTTCCGAATTCGACGTACTTTTTTCAAGAAGGTCGTGATACTCCGCTACTTGTCGGATTTGAATTTTACAAAAAGCATTTTGGAGAAGAAATAACATTCTTCAAATCGTTTATTCTCTCGATACCGACCGTTAATGTTTAGTGGGTGAAAAACGGCATCAAACAGGAGCAAAAGGCTCAAATGCATCAAACTAGTCGCGAAGTGGGAGTCGCCCGCTACGCGAGGCGCGAAGATACAAGGTATACGTTTTCCCCTCGCATAGCGGGCGACTCCCACTCCGCGACTAGTTTGATGCATTTGAGCCTTTTTGCTCCTGTTTGACGACGTTTTTCACCCACTAAACATTATCGGTCGGTATCGAGAGAATAAACGATTTGAAGAATGTTATTTCTTCTTTAAAATGCTTTTTGTAAAATTCAAATCCGACAAGCAGCCGAGTATAACGACCTTCTTGAAAAAAGTACGTCGAATTCGGAAAACTGCGATTGTGCAAGAACTATTTATCGACAGCTTTGTAATTGTGCACCAATAAAGTTTATGTTAATAACTACTTAAATTCAGAGCAACTACGCTTCATCTCAGAAATTGACCAAGTTATGAATTTTCGAAAAATTGGTGTTTTTTCCAGTTTTTTGAACTTTTCTCGGAACTAATTATCCGCTTGAGACGTGTCACCTCTCATTTTTTTTGTTTTTGAATTCACTACAAAAAGTGCCTTAACAGCTTTTCGATCAGATCAATACTTCACGTTTATAAGCGAAAAAGCAAAATTTTGGATTTTTTGGCTATTTTTCGCTTCTCAAAAAAAACTAAGACGATTCAGGAGTGGAATTTATCATGAAAAACACGTAGAAACTACCTATTGCATGACTGCACAGTCAGATTTCAGGTAGTATTTTGTCACAAAATCGACCTTTCGATAGCTCTATTGCTTGGTCTAAAATAGAAATTGCCTGTTTGAAGGCCTTGATATTTACACTTTCCATCTCAAATATACTTATACCTTTTTAACGCACTGAGAGACCTTCTCTCTCCATGCATATCTACCCAAAAAGCCTGAAATCTAAAAAGTACGACTTACGACCTTTTAAGCGACACCCACAGAGTTCATCTTGAATATTTGATATTTTTTATTTCGATGCAAATGATCTAAAATGTTAAGCTCACACTCAATGATTAAGTATTCTTGGTAGAATTCAATTTTATTCATCCCGTGGTTAGCACAATAATCAATATTACCTATTGATAAGGTTTAGATCTGTGTTTAGATGAGCAAAATCAATCAGAAAGTTTTGTAATATGAGTTTCCTATAAACTTTCCACATATTTCAGTAAAAATTGAAAAGTGGTTGAAAAGAGTTCATCAGGATGAAAGATTAAAAGATAGTGACGCCTCAAAACTTTTTATGTGAATGACAATAGTAGAAGTAAATAGTTAACAATAACTGAAGCAGATATTGCTTCAATTATTCGAAATGTGAGTTATCATAATTTGAATGAAAAATAAATAATTTCAGCAAAGTTCCATTATTCCTGCCATACAAGACACAGTGGTTGAACAATTTTCACCAACTACCAAGAAATTGGATGGCAATTCTGATCCAAAGCGAAAGTTCAGAAAATCAGAAAGTGCCAAAAAAATGGCAGAAGCTAGGAGAGAATTTGCTAAAAAATATATTGATGGAAAACCAGATTACAAAAAGTTGACAATGATGGATCTCATTTTTTATAATCCAACATCAAATCCAATGAGGTAAATAAAAACAATATATAAAGTATATTCAAGCATAAGATTAAGCGAAGGAAACCTTAGTCCCTCCTATGGATAGGACCTCTCTATCTCATTCTCATTTTATCTCTCTTACCTTGTCCAATAAACGTCCGACACAATCCGGTCGCGTGCGATTAAGAACGACAACTAACAAATATATCTATGGAAAAATTGGGGCTAAGTTTTACGAACTTCATACTTTAGTGCAATATACAGGGTCTCTATAAATGATTGTAACAGCGCAGTTGGCTTTGGATTATGCAAACCACAGAATTATGTGATCATGCTATGCTCTGATTGGCTAGATATTGATATTCTGTAATCCAAAGCCAACTGCGCTGTTACAATCATTTATAAAGACCCTGTAGTATAAAACTATACATTTAATAATGTTATGAATTGGACATTTATTTTTGTGTGCTTGTTCCTAGGGGATCAGCGTGCTATCATTTAGCCCAAATGTCTGTAATTTTTTACGTCTGAGCCTGGAGTGGTCCAATCAACACAACAAGGAATTCTTATACACATAACTTATATGCTTTCTATAAACTTTTTCAGATATGAGAAGAAGAAACCAGAATCTACAGAAGAGACTATTAATCAAGATAAACAAACAGAGGAAGGTGTTGATAATCCTGCAGAACTAGAATATTCACCTGAAAAAAATGATGAGCAAATGAACAAGAGTGATGATGAAGACGATATCATTGCCCCAAGAATAAAAATAGGACCAACCGGTGAAATCATTTTGGATGAAAAAAGTTTGGTAATTGAAAATAAAAAGGTTAAGAAAGCCCAAGAAGCTATAGAGAAATCGAAAGCAGTTGATGGAGATCTAGACAGACCTTATGGTGTTTATAAAAGGTTCAAAAGATCCAAAGATTGGACACAATCTGAAACAGTTCAATTTTATAGGGCTTTAAGTACAGTTGGAACTGACTTCACGCTGATGACTGAGCTCTTTCCGAAGAGGACAAGGAGAGAATTAAAGGTCAAATTCAAAAAGGAAGAAAGAATTAATAGAACTTTAGTTGACCAAGCTATTATGGAACCTTGTAACTTCATCTATGAGGAACTCAAAAAGGAATTTGAAATGATGGAAATTGAAACACTTGAAATTGAACAGCAGTACAAAAAAGAACAAGAACTGAATAAAAAAAAACAAAATAAAAGAAGTTCAAAATTTGTAAACATGACACAATAAAATTGTTCACCAGATAATACTCAAGGAAATACAAAGGATATGACTACTTCAAAATCAATGGAACCAAAAAAACCAAAATTATCAAAAACTCCAGTGGAAGTGATCCTAGTGATCTAGATAGTTCTGATTCCGAAGAAGTTTTAGTGTGGACTCCAACTCAAACAAGATATGACAGAAAGACAAAGCGACGGGAAATTTTTGAACCAAACATAGATCAAGATGAGGATGTTATAATTCAGAAAAAAATTCGAAAACCCAATGTTGAGTCTGATTCTACAAAAAAACCTGGCTCATTAATGATGGTTTCTTCCGAAACTTCTGATGGACAACCAGTAGTGAAAATATATATGGTTACAGATGATAAAGCGACAAACGGTGAGGACAATGAAATTGACTATCAGAATCTTCTACCTATTGCTATGATAAGAACGGATCACACTGATGATGAAGCTGAAGAAGAAATTGTTGAGAACAATTATACAATACCAGCAGATACAGAGGAAAATCTCAGAGAGCAAAAAGCAGGAGAAATTGCCGAGAACAATTGCACAATATCAGCAGATATAGAGAAAAATGTATTGAAAGATAATTTAGCAACACATAAAGAAAAGATGACCAAAGGACAATCGTGAACAAATTGGGGATGTCAATCCTCTGTGGTGTACATTCTGTATAAAAGACCATAATAATAATAATGTTTATTGATCCAGTTTGACACAAATGCTCGGCCATAATGATACCCATTACTCACTAGTGAATAATGAGTCTTTATTCACTGCTCTCAGATGCTTCGTGAATTTAGCTTTCATATTATTTTGTTCAAACTGATATTCCTACAGTGTTTTAGAATTCCTTAAGTAACAAATATGGGTGAGGTAATTATTTAGAACTAAAATATCTGTGCTGTGCTGTTACCCTATCGAAAAATTACCCATAGCTGCGCCAGTGGTCTTCCAGGCTAAACCCTGGTTACTGGTTGATGAAGGTTGAGGACCGGTCTGCTGGAGAAAGAAGAAGAAAAATAATCACAAAATTATCAAAACATAACCTAACTTATATGGTGTTTCATAATATGTTCAAGTTGAAAATTTTCATTTTTGGTTTCTAATTGAATTACAGCCTAGGTAAAACATTGAAAAGAAGTAAAATAAAAGCTACCGTTTGGAAGAAGAAAACCTCACAATTCCCAGAAAGCACAAGAAAACATAGAGGGTAAATGAGCATGTTTTAAAAATCCTAAGTTGAATTTTTGGTGTTCAGAACGATTTAATAGAATCAATATTCACACATTTTTAGCAATTGATGAATCGATTGTTTCAACTGAGATGTCTAATGAGGTCGACTAAAATCGGTTTTGAAAACTGAATCCGAGGATACCATTTTGTCAATATGTCCTAACACTGTAGGACCTACACCTCCAGAGAACAATTTGAACCTGTTCAGGTAGAAAAATCTTTGAATACCATTTTATCACTTACTGATTCTCCATCGAAGCCTGAATCTACTGTGATATCTGAAACATCCAATAAAACCTCACCACAACTTGTAAATCGAAGCTTGATAAGTCGAAGTAAAATAAGAGCAGTTGCTAAATTTCGAAACAGAAACACTGGTTCTAGTGTAGCTCTTGCTGAGGCAGAATTAAAATGTGATGCAGCCAGAACAACTGATGAAATGGTAAGTAGTTTAATATGGAAGGATATTCTGTTTTAGAATAGTGAAAGCAGAGAATAATATTAATTGATTGAAATCAAACAATATTAAACTCATTCTTTGGAGCTAATCTCGTCCTCGTTCAAGATAAAATGCAAGGAAGTGGTATCAAACAGAGCACACATGGATGGCCATTTCGTCCTTATTAGGACTCATCAGCACAGGACAGCTCTGAATGATACAAGGTATTTCTTGGAACTCACAGGGAAATGGCATCTTCTTTAAAGAATAAATATGCTGAAAACGCCAACTCTAGTTCCATACGAAAACCTTCTTCCATAGCATGAACCTTGAACGAAGTTGCGAGATGTTTATCATTTGTCGCATTGACTGAAGCATTCTTGCATTTCGCAAATTTTACGTCTTCAGTCCACGACGCGGTGCGCTCAGGGTAACACTGGGTAAAGTCAGTTGTAAATAATAAGAAGTAAATAATAAGAAGTGGTTTAACGCGTAACATCGCCATGAATATCAAAAGAGTGAAAGCCGAGAATAATATTAATCGATTGAAATCAACCAATATTAAACTGATACTTCGGAGCTAATCTCGTCCTCGTTCAAGACAAAATGCAAGGAAGTAGTATCAAACAGATCACCTATGAATGGCCATTTCGTCCTTATAAGGACTCATCAGTACAGGATTTGATATTCATGGCGATGTTGCGCGTTAAACCACTTCTTATTATTCTATTTCAGTTTATCCTGAGTCCTGGTTAATCAATGACAGTTCTCATGCAGAATAATACCAAGTAATAATGCTCCTGTAGCATGTCAAAATCATAAAGCGTATATTTACATATCAGTATAAATAGAACATAGATGGTTTTGAACATTGTTCAACATATCAAATTAAGTGTCACACTATATAGATGTATCAGTAAATATTTGAATTTCGGTGACCAGCAGATATCGACCAGATTCTGATGTCATTGTATTCATTGAGTCTTCCTGAACAACATTAGCGAAACCAACAGCTAGCGGTCTGTATTAGTTTAGAAAATACTAGCGACCCGCCCCGGCTTCGCACGGACATCACATTAGAAACCTCAAAAATAACAGTACTTCTCCACTATTTAATGATGTTATTATACATACAGGGTGTTTTCATCATAAACTGGACAAACATATATTTTCGTGTAGAGGACATCGGGAGAATATTTTTGCCTAATACAATATTTCCCGTTTACGAAGCAAGCGAGAGATACAGGGTGTCAAATGTCATTTTTAAGCAAGATTCTTATGAGTGTAGTCAGTTATGTATAACACTTGGTATAACGGTTTTTGGTCAAATCTCAGTATTTTTGGGTCCTCTATTCAGAAAAGTTGACGAACTCCGAAAAAAAATTACAAAATGGCGGAAGACCTGCAATGTTCCAAACTTTATTTGCGGTTGTCAAATTGACTTTGTTTTCTGAATGAACACAATTTTCTAAGAATTTGTGTGAAAATTTTTTCGAAAAATCGAACACAATTTTTTTTACATGTCTACAGCGATGGAAAAATTTCACTCGAAATGGATGAAATTTTGCACAATTGTACTTCTTGAATAATCAATCACGAATATGAAAACAGAATTGTAAAATATCGAACGGTTTCGTTATAACAGTCATTCAAATGTTTCGTTCAGACCTCTGAAATAATGAAAAAAAATTTGTTTTGAGTTCTAGAGTCAGAATAATTAAATTATTGGCATGTTTAAAACATTCTAGATGAATTTATACAAAAAAATCGGTGAAACTTAGTTGGGACTCAAATCGAAAGTAGGTATTGATAGGGAAATGGCACTGTTCTAAGGATATTAATATTCGTTGCCAGGCAACGGTAGTTCGTAGTTCATAGAGTTGGACTGTTATTTGAATTTCAGTGAATATAATTTAGCCAATAGTCAAACTCTATGAACTACAAACTACCGTTGCCTGGTAACGAATATTATTATCCTTAGAACAGTGCCATTTCCCTATTTAATACCTACGTCGGTTTGAGTCCCAACTAAGTTTCACCGATTTTTTTTGTATAAATGCATCTAGAATGTTTAACATGCCAATAATTTAATTATTCTGACTCTAGAACTCAAAACAAATTTTTTTTTCATTATTTCAGAGGTCTGAACGAAACATTTGAATGACTGTTGTAACGAAACCGTTCGATATTTTACAATTGTTTTCATATTCGTGATTGATAATTCAAGGAGTACAATTGTGCAAAATTTCATCCATTTCGAGTGAAATTTTTCCATCGCTGTAGACATGTAAAAACAATTGTGTTCGATTTTTCGAAAAATTTTTTCACAGAAATTCTTAGAAAACTGGTTTATTCAGAAAACAAAAGTCAATTTGACAACCGCAAAAAAAAATTTGGAACATTGCAGGTCTTCCGCCATTTTGTAATTTTTTTCGGAGTTCGTCAACTTTTCTGAATAGAGGACCCAAAAATACTGAGATTTGACCAAAAACCGTTACACCAAGTGTTATACATAACTGACCACACTCATAAGAATCTTGCTCAAAAATGACATTTGACACCCTGTATCTCGCTTATGCTTCGAAAACGGGATATATTGTATAAGGCAAAAATGATTCTCCCGATGTCCTCTACACGAAAATATATGTTTGTCCAGTTTATGATGAAACACCCTGTATGAACCTTCCTCTTGAATCATCTATTAAAAAACGCATCAAAATCCGTTGCGTAGTTTCAAAGATTTAAGCATACAAAGGGACATAGGGACAGAGAAAGCGACTTTGTTTTATGCTATGTAGTGATGGGCCACTAAAGTTCCAATATCTAGTTTACTGCCCAGTTACCGATTTTCAAAATATTTGACATATTATTTCGTTACGATGTTGTGATGCCACAGATTCAATTTGAGCACTGGCAAATCAATATTTCCCAAGATAATTGACAAAGACTATCTATTCATTATTCAAGTGCCACTTCTCTTCTTAATTAGAGACTGATTTTTAATGGAAAATAAGTATTTTATCAATACTTGGCTCTGTTCCTATCTTAGCTAACCTAACCTTTTTCTTTGTGCCCTGAGGTAGGGGGAAATCTTTTCAGACTTCCTGACAGCGGGCAGTGCAATGATGTCGGTTCGTGTGGGGCTTTCACCCACTAAAACCCTCTCCTCCAGTGCAATAGCGGAGTGAGGGGACACCTGCTCCAAATATTATACTTTGTTGAGTGGGCACCTAACCTTACCTAACTCAAGCTAACCTATTAGCTTAGGTTAAGTTAGGTTAGCTAAGGAACACTGCCAAGTATATATAAGAGTGGGAATCGCCCTCCTCCAGTGCAATAGCAGAGTGAGGGGACACCGGCTCCAACTGTTACACTTTGTTGAGTGGGCCTAGGAGGATAGAAGAGAAATGAAGATGACATTGTCCAATAAACTGTACAAACTAATCGGGACCGGAGTGGAGGACAAGATTTCGACAAGCCACGCCCCCATAGCACCAGTTTCTCAGTAATCTGCGTTACTCGGTACTTTGTACTGAAGTAACGTGGTGCTAGCCATCCCCACCACTTGGACCCAGTTTTCTTTCACGATGTCATCTCCATTTCTCTTCTATCCTCCTAGGAGTGGGCACCTAACCTAACTTAACTCAAGCTAACCTGTTAAGTTAGGTTAGCTAAGATAGGAACAGTGTCCAGTATTTATAAGAGTGGGAATCACCCAAAAACACTAATTTTCAAAGTCAAATGGCACCTGAATTATGAACGATTTAGAGAATTTCTTTTTTGATTTTCTCGAGAAATATAGATTTGCCGGTGCTCAAATTGAAACTGTGGCATCATAACGAAACAATATCCCAAATATTTTGAAAATCGGTAACTGGACGGTAAACTAGATATTTACCCAAAAAAGTGACGTGAGTTTGGAATTCGTTGCTTCAATGATGCCCCTGATGGCAGATTACCATAGTGTAATCAATTCTAATTTCACCTCGATTTTTTGATTTGGTTAATTTTTATTATAAATGGGAAAAAATCAATGTTGATTTTAGTTTTCTGAGAGTATTTCATCTATTCAACAATCCACTCAAAATAAACCAGAAACCGAATCTCCAACAGAGAAGAGTACTTCACAATTAAACCCTATCTTACCAACAAGTCCTAGCAAAAGAAGCAGAATAAAAGCAGTTCCTGTATTAGGAAATAGGAAAACATTTTCTGGTGCTAGTGATTCAGACGATGGAAAAAGTGTTTCCTCTAGAAACAGAACTGACAGTGTGAGTACTTCTGTTAATAACAGGAAAAATTTGTTATGATTAGAAACGAATAATATTCATTTATCCCTTTGAAATGTTCTATAGCAGATATTTTTAAAATACCAATTACCCCCATCAGATGTTCCATAGGGCATGTTGCATTTTTGAACTCTTCATTCTTCTTTATTCCTAGAAATAATGGAAATACAGGGTGGTCAGAATTGTTGATCCCTGAACTACAACTTTTCAATCCTTGAAGAAAAATGAATGGCACATTACGGTCTCAACAAAAATATTATACAGACACTTTATTTTATAGAAATCCAGTGGCTTAATCTAATTTTTGCGCTGAAAGGTTTTCTTACTGATTTATTACATGAGCTTTTGCTTCTCCTTATTGAAAAAATAATTTAATTCTATGAAAAAATAATCACGGTTTTTTCTTGTTTCAAAAATATATAACATGTAATATATCATCTAGGGTCTTCACTACTCTAAGGGCGATCTATGACATTTTTGAAACGACACAAAAACGGTGATTATATTTAGTACAATTAAATTATATTATTATATTGTAATAAATCAGGAATGAAATCCTTCCCCAAACATTTAATTAATCCACTGGATTCCTATTAAAAAAGTGTCTTTATAATGTTTTTGTTTCAAGTTTATAGCACATACAGGAGCAGAGTTTGTTAACAAAAGAAGATAGGGCAATGCGGTAGACGGAATAATGAGTTTCTCGAAAAAAGGTGACTGCAATGTGCCATTCATTTTCCTCTATCTTTAAGAGTTGAAAAATTGTGGTTCAGGGATCACCAATTCTGGTCACCATGTATAGTTTATCTTGAATATTTGAAATTTTTTTATTTCGATTCAAATGATCTGAAATGTTAAGTTCACACTCACTGATTAAGCATGCATGGTAGAATTCAATTTTATTCATCCCGTGGTTAGCACAAAAATCAATATTACCTATTGGTAAGGTTTAGATCTGTGTTTAGATGAGCAAAATCAATCAGAAAGTTCTATAATGAGAGTTTCCTATAAACTTTCCACATATTTCAGTAAAAATTAAAAAGTGGTTGAAAAGAATTCATCAAGATAAAAGATTATAAGATAATGATGCCTTAAAACTTTTTATGTGAATGACAATAGTAGAAGTAAATATTTAACAATAACTGAAGCAGGTATTGCTTCAATTATTCAAAATGTCAGTTAACACAATTTTAATGAAAAATGAATAATTTCAGCCAAGTTCCACTATTTCTACCATTCAAGACACAGTGGTTGAACAATTTTCACCAACTACCAAGAAATTGGATGGCAATTCTGATACAAAACGAAAGTTCAGAAAATCAGAAAGTGCCAAAAAAAATGGCAGAAGCTAGGATAGAATTTGCTGAAAAATATGTCGATGGAAAACCAGATTACGAAAAGTTGACAATGATGGATCTCATTTTTTATAATCCAACATCAAATCCAATGAGGTAAATAGAAACAAAAAAGATATTGTGGTCTATAGTATATTCAAGCTTAAGTGAAGGAAACCTTAGCCCCTCCTATGGCTAGAACCTCTCTATCTCATTCACATTTTATCTCTCTTATTACCTTGTCCAATAAACGTCCGACACAATCCGGTCGCTTGCGATTATGAATGACAACTAACAAATACCGATTTGGAAATTCACATCGAAAACATACGATATACAAGGCATCAGACAGAGAATTCTTCCGTCCAGTTGCACAGATGAATAGGCGAGACAATCAAGTGCGATAACTGAATGAATTCAACTGTCTCACTGCATTAATCTAGTCTTGTCTCTCTCTTATCCCAGTATGGTAGGGAAACCCGCACTGCACGTAAAGAATTTTAATTTGTCAGGCTGCCCGTAATACGCGATTCAAGCATTTACTGTTGCCTACCATACTAGAGAATTACGCTCCTCTAAACGATAAGAGAGAGACAAGACTAGAATAATGAAGTGAGACAACTGAATTCAGTGTGTTACAGCTGGTGATTGTCTCGACTATTCATCTGTGCAACTGGAGGGGAAATTCTATGTCTGTTGCATTGTATATCGTATATTTCAGATGTGAATTTCCAAACCTGTATATCTATGGAAAAGGTAGGGTTAAAGTTTTACGAACTTCATACTTTGGTGCGATGTAGTATAAAACTATACATTTAATAATTTTATGAATTGGACTTTCATTTTTGTGCACTTGTTTCTAGGGGATCAGCGTACTATTGTTTAGCCCAAATGTCTGTAATTTTCGACATCTGAGTCTGGAGTGGTCCAAACAATACAAGAAGGAATTCTTATCCACATAACTTAAGTATATGCTTTCTATTAACTTTTTCAGATATGATAAGAAGAAACCAGAATCTGCAGAAAAAACTATTAATCAAGATAAACAAACAGAGGAAGGTTTTGATAATCCTGCAGAACTAGAATATTCACCTGAAAAAAATGATTAGCAAATGAACAAGAGTGATGATGAAGATGATATTATTGCCCCAAGAATAAAAATAGGACCAACCGGTGAAATCATTTTGGATGAAAAAAGTTTGGTAATTGAAAATAAAAAGGTTAAGAAAGTCCAAGAAGCTATAGAGAAAAAGAAAGCAGTTGATGGAGATCTCGACAGACCTTATGGTGTTTATAAAGGGTTTAAAAGATCCAAAGATTGGACACAATCTGAAACAGTTCAATTTTATAGAGCTTTAAATACAGTTGGAGCTGACTTCACGTTGATGACTGAGCTCTTTCCGAAGAGGACAAGGAGAGAATTAAAGGTCAAATTCAAAAAGGAAGAAAGAATTAATAGAGCTTTGGTTGACCAAGCTATTATGAAACCTTGTAACTTCATCTATGAGGAACTCAAAAAGGAATTTGAAATGATGGAAATTGAAACACTTGAAATTGAACAGCAGCACAAAAAGGAACAGGAACTGAATAAAAAAACAAAATGAAAGAAGTTCAAAATTTGTAATCATGACACAAGGAATTGTTCACCAGATAATACTCAAGAAAAATACAAAGGATATGACTACTTCGAAATCAATGGAACCTGTGTATGATAAGCCAATCAAAAAAAGGGGGAGGAAGCCAAAAATAAAAACAACCCCTGTATATATTATCTGTCCACATATGTATTGATTGGCGCATGTCGTTCGATTGTGAAGACCTTACACACATGGTAAATATTTATTTTATATTGAACGGCCACTGAATAAAGACATTTAAAAACTATAAATTTATTTTCTGATTAAACTGAAACTTTTACTAAACGTTATTTAGAGCTTGAAATTATGGGATTCTCATTTAAAACTCAAGTAAGAGAAGATTATTGTACAAATTTTCGTTACATGGAATTATTTCATTCTCGATGATGATATGAAAATGGGCAATGATGATTTTGCTACTTGAAGGTAACTTTATTTCATTATTGAGAATCTCTTCGAGTTTTGATATTATTAAAGGTTTCATCTTATCCAGCAAACCAGGGAAAATGTGCCATCATTAAAGAGCCTGAGTAATGACTCTCAAAAAGAAACGAACATGCACACGAATCAATTGTATTTTTCTATCTGTCTACATAACATAGACTTCATTCAGCATCTATTATTACAATTGTTTCAATTTTATCTTGCATTTTTCAGTTAGTTATTAAAAAAATCAAGATCAAGCGAAGTTGCTCTACTACAGAACTACTTATTAAAACAGAAAAATATTATGCCTTGAATTGTGATATAAATTTCCTCCTGCTTTATAATCATTTCAATAATTATTACTAGTTTTGTCCTATATCAGTTTACCCTGTTTTTTTCAGTGAAGTCCTTCAGCATTTGTGCAATAGTACCTTTGATTGTATTTAGCAATTCTTCACTAATTAAACACATTGTACTTACCAACATTAATATTTCAAACAATCGCGGGCAATCTAAGATTATACCATACAAAAAATTATTGTTTACAATTGAATTATACAAAAATCAACTTTGACTTATCAAAGCATGGTTGGTATCAAACTTAAGTTCCATGTTAAACGCAGACCTCATCAGAATCAGGTTTATAGAATTTACAACATTTCTGAAACAATCATGCTCAACTTATTGTTGTTAATAATGTGCTACCATTGTATATATGTATAAGGAATCTTTAAGGAACGACTACACCAAATCGGGTGCGGAACAATTGTTTACGAACATTTTGTGCAGCACTTCAGCTATGCGCTTACAAATTGTCAACATATTTAGCGACCGTTTCCACCGAAATAGTTTTGCGTGACTTTAGTACGCACACAGTGAAGCGCTGTGCGTAACTTTGTACTCGCACACTGTGCACAAACAAGATCTCAGTGTTCGCTTTCCTTCAATCGTTGAATATGGAGGATCAAGAAAACGTGATGCTTTGTGCTGTAGCGTGTTCGTGGTATGCACTTTGCTTAAAAAAAACAAAAGAAAAAACATCGATGATGGATTGAGTCACAGTTGAATTTTTTCGCGAATTCCTCTGTTGCGTCATGCTTTTTATTCAATTTTCTTGTAATCTTCGTGATTACAATCCCACAGTACAGGATAAAGTTCAATTTCTTTGATAAATTCTATTATTTTCACGTTATTCCACTCCATGTTCGAGCGCACAAATAGATGTTTTCGCTACCCTACCGGAAACAGGAATAAGTTAGCAGAAACAATAGCCCGTTTACCGTACACTCCGAAGCGCGACGCTCCTGTAGCGTCGCTCCGATGCGGCACTCCGGAACGGCGTTCCAGAAGCGTGAGGGTTGATGCGTGGTCGTCAATTAGAGCAACAACTTTTGGATCGCGCATCGATGCGGCAGATTTTACTGTACGCTCCCAAAACTCTCCGTGTGAATGCAAAATACAACAGTTTTGTAGTGGAGCGTGGAATTTCCGCTGTGGCGGAAACTCCACGTTCCGTGCTCTCTTATAAATACCAGTCAGTTGATTCGAATACCGTAAGTGGACAGTGTGTGAACATGAATTCGAGAAAAGGAAGGCATGCGTGTTTAGGGTGGTATGTCATCAATGAAGAGAATAAAACTCCTCGGAAAATTTTGGGTTAAACAGTGGAGGTTGAATAGAGAGCGTTTTGGTTCATATGCCTCTATTAAGGGAACTCCGGGAAAATTATCCAGAGGACTACAGGAATTATTTAAGAATGGATGACATTACTTTTTTATTTTCCATAAAAGGGAAAGCTTCTGTCTGTTTTAATAATAATTTTAAATTATCCCTATTCCACAATGTGTTGTATGTACTGGTGAAAATGAGCAGAATTCAAGTTTATAAACATTTCCACTGCGAAAATTCGAGAGAACGATAAGCCTCTACTGCTACATATCTCGGTAGATCGGAGTGTGTGCGTGCAAATGCGACTTGAAATCACAACCAGCACATCTGGCACGTCGCATCAAATCGACGCTTTGGACTCACGATGGTCTAGCATTCACACGCACGCGATTGGAGTTGAGGAATGGAGCGAACGCTCCAAAACTGCCAGGAAAACTGTCCGTGTAAACGGGCCTATTGTGTGTGCGTCGACCTGACTCCACAGGTGAAAACGATGCGCGCACAAAAGTATGCAACTCTACGCGCCAAAGGTTGTAAAATATCTTTGGTACGCGCGAACTTTTTAACAGAATTCGCGCACTTTTGTTGCTGTTCGCTTGGATGGCTTCACCGCGACGAACATTTGTGCCGCACAGTGCAGCACTCCGGTGGAATTGCTTCTTTATAACAACTTACTTAAATATGCTACCAAAATTGTTTGAGCTGCAACCCCAAAGCCCCCCCATAGCTGCGCTAGTGGTCTTCCAGGCTAAACCACAGAACATATATATACCTGGTTACTGGTTGAAGGTAGAGGACCGGTCTGCTGAAGAAGAAAAATAATCACAAAATTTTCAAAACATAACCCAACTTATAAGTGTTCCATATGTACAAGTTGAAAATTCTCTTTTTTGATTTCTAATTGAATTACAGCCTAGGTAAAACAATGAGAAGAAGTAAAATAAAAGCTACCGTTTGTGTGGGAAGGAGAAAGCCAGATAATTCCCGGAAAACACAAGAAAACGTACAGGGTAATTGAGCATGTTGTAAAAATCATAAGTTGAATTTTTGGTGTTCAGAACGATTAATAGAATTAATATTTTACACATTTTTAGCAATTGATGAATCGATTGTTTCAACTGAGATGTCTGATATAGGTCGACTAAAATCGGTTCAACAAACTGAATCCGAGGATACCATTTTGTCAATATGTCCTAACACTGTAGGACCTACACCTCCAGAGAATAATTTAAAGCCTGTACAGGTAGAGAAACCTTCGAATTCTATTTCATCACTTACTGATTCTCCATCAAAACCTAAATCTACTGTGATATCTGAAACATCCAATCAAACCTCACCTGTAAATCGAAGCTTGATAAGTCGAAGTAAAATAAGAGCAGTTCCTAAATTTCGAAACAGAAACACTGGTTCTAATGTAGCTCTTGCTGAGGAAGAAGTAAAATGTGATGCAGCCAGAACAACTGATGAAATGGTAAGTAGTTTCATATGAAAGGATACTCTGTTTTAATTTATCCTGAGTCCTGGTTAATCAATAACAGTTCTGCTGCAGAATAATATCAAGAAATAATGTTCCTGTAGCATGTCGAAATCATAAAGCGTTTATTTTGGTAAATATTTGAATTTCGGTGACCAGCAGCTATTGACCAGATTCTGGTGTCATTGTATTAATTGAGTCTTTCTGAACAAAACTAGTGAAACCAAAGTGGTCGGTCTGTCTTAGTTTAGAAAATATGGGCTCCTAAAGTTCCAAAAATGTTCCATCTTCACGTTACTTTTTTCACTATGAAATCACAAATTCACTGCTTCAATTTAGTCTATAAATCACCTACGAACATTCAAATAAATATTAGATTAGTTTCATTTCTGGTATATTCAATAGTTAATGCAGAAACATCGAAAATCTAGAGGTACCACATATCCACAAACTCTAAGGAAATCCCGCCGTGAGTTTGGGACCACTGCTCGGTCTTTAGGCGAATGACATATCAAATGATGGCGGGAATTACGGGAAGGCATCGTATCATAATGGCGTGAGAGAATCTGCGGCAGAGCCAAATCTCACATCAAAAACGACAGGCTTTCCTTAGAATTTGTGGATATATGGTGCCTCTAGAATTTCGATGTTTCTGCATTAATTATTGAATATACCTGAAAAGAAACTAATTGAAAAGTTATTTGAACGTTCGAAGTTGATTTATAGATTACATTGGAGCAGTGAAGTTTTGTGACGTGAAAATGGAACATTTTTGGAACTTTGGGGCCCATATTTTCTAAACTAAGACAGACCGCCACCTGTTGGTTTCACTAATGTTGTTCAGGAAGACTCAATGAATACAATGACACCAAAATCGGGTCGATATCTGTTGGTCACCGAAATTGAAATATATACCTGGGAAAATTTCTCAAAACACATCAATGATTTTGTCTGGGGGACATCTTCTGACGTATATCTGAACATCCCCCCACAATTGAATAGGGAGGAGGGTTTGAGTGCTACTTCATTTGAAAGGTATTGGAACCCTTTTTACAACAGCCAATTTTTTAGCTCAAAAGAGCCAACTTGAATATTTTGGTTATCTTAAAAAGAATTAAATTTTGATTTAGGTGTTAGGGGCTAAACAGCTCAACACCTTCTTGGAATGTATACACCAGAATTATTATGATATATGCAACAAACAAGGAAATAACGCCCAGCAAATAACAACAATCAAAGGCATAGGCCAATATCTCTATCAAACACGTTTCAAAAATAGTTTAAAAAAAGTAATGAAGGTGAGAATAGTAGATTTTATTGAGAAAAACTTTGGATTCGACCCAAACCAGTATGGTTTTCAAAAATGTAGCAGCACACAGGGAGCTACAACAGATCTACTGGAATAAATGCTGATAAAAACAATTATGTCACAGTGGTTTTCGTAGATTAAGAGAGGCTTTGACACTGTAAACTTAGAGATATGTTAGACAAGTTGGAAAAAATGGAATCAGGGGAGTATGCCATAACAGATTAAGACTTACCTCATGAACAGGAACATAGTACAGTAGTTATAATATAAAAAGTGACATAAAATGTCAATACAGTAGAACCCCGATTATCCGTGCCAGTCGGGACCAAGCCTTCGCCGGATAAGAAAACACGGATAATCCAAAGACTATTTTTTAATGTTTCAAACCATTTATTTAGACAGAGCTATGGGTCAAACAAACAAAAAAAAGTAATACTAGATACATGCAACAAGAATAACAGTTTTAATATTTAAACATAATGTCTTAACGTACTTGAACAGTGTCTATTGTCACATTGAAAAATCGCTTGAAAAAATCACCGAATTTTGTTTGTTTTTGGGCTTCGTAAATTTTTACTTTATAATCTCCTCATTTTTCTAAGCTTCTAAGCTTGTCAGAATACCGCACGGAGAATCGCCGCCCGGATAAGCGCGCACGGATAATCGAGGTTCTACTGTATAGATTACCTCAGGGATCTGTTCTTGGACATCTTTTGGTATCTGCTGTTTGTTTATAGTCTGAAATATCTGGGGCTGAAATGCAGATATTTCATGTTTGCAGATGATACTGCATTAGTGTGTTCTGTTCCCAATTTATTAATTCTGAAAAGAATATAAATAGTGATCTAGATAAGTACTTATAATGGCTGTGCTTACAATGGGTTCTGCGTTAATCTAGAGAAAACTGTTTATATTATAGTGAAACAAAGGATGAAAAAGAGGGCATAGCATTGGATTATATATGAACGGAGTGGCACTGGAGGAGGTTAGAGAATATAAATATTCGGGGGTTGGTTATTACTGATGGTGTAACTTGGAACAGACGCGTTGAAAATATAATGAATAAAATTTCACTCATGATTGGTGCAACGCAGAGATTTGGAATCGGTTTGATGATTGCACAGAAAATTACCATATAACAATTTCGTTGAACCACACCTTTCAATACCTAATTACTTGCTGGGGTCCAGCCTCTAAATATGTCCTGCAAAACTTACAAGACTACAAATAATGCTGTCAAGACATATACCAGCTAGAGTATTTCACACAGACAATTCAAGTATATAAAATAACAAAAATATAAATGTAGAGAAGTTAAACTTTTGAACAAACAAAATTAATTTACAAATAAAGAAAAAACCAGCACTATACTACTCCAAAATGATAATTATCATAACTATGAAACTAGAAAAAGGGAGACCTCAAATATCTTCGCGCAGAACCACAAAAGCCTTAAATTCCCCCATTGAGCAGCATTACCTTGTATAATCAAGTTCCGAAACATTTTAAGTGCAAACCTCGATAATAAAATGTGCCATAATCTTGAACTTGACTTATGTGATTTAGTCTCTACTAGTCTGTGATACTCTTGGTGATTATAGGTTGTGAATGAGTGTTATAGTAGAGAAAATAATTTTTTTATCTCTTGTATATCATATTCGATTAATACAAAAATGAAAGCGAAACAAAGGAAATTTTTTTACACAACCAAAATATTCAAGGTAGAGCTCATTTGAGCGTATATATATATATATATATCGGCCGTTTCATAGCGTTAACCGCCTTCCGGTTCCTAGTTTCCATCGGCCTCTGTCCAACCAGTCTCCTGGTGCCAAATTTCTTTCTGACATGGCCTTTTGTATTCCCTGTATCCAAGTTGTTTTGGTCGGCCTCTTTTTAGTCGTTCAGGGGGTATCCAATTCAACATTTGTTTGGGAATACGTCGTCTTGCATCCTCTGTACATGCCCATACCAAGTAAGTTGTGCTTTTTTGATGTCATCTATATTGTTGTTTCGGCCCCCATAATGTCTCTTATACGTTCATTGCGTATTCTCTGTATTCTAGAGATTCCAGCTGACCTTCTCCAGAAATCCATTTCTTCATTCGATTCTGTGTAACACACTCAACTGCCAGGCCTCGCAACCATACAACACAACACTCCTTAGGGTAACGTTGTAAATATCTCTTTTATGTTGTTTAGAGATTTCTTTGACCACAATATTGAATTTAATGCTCCGATTATTTTCCTACCCTTATTTATTCTTTGTTGAATTTCTTTATCAGTTCTTCCATTTCTGCTTATTACAGTTCCGAGGTATACGTAGCTTCGCAGGATTTGATCTTCAATCCTCCTTCCAACATCAGATCTTCATTCTCTCCTCCAACGCACATGTACTGGGTTTTTGACATATTCACTGTGAGTCCCCATTTGTCGTATTCTTCCATAAGCTTTCGGGTCATGAACTCAATATCGTCTTGTCCTGAGCAAATATGACCTGGTCATCTGCAAAATGCAGTGTGTATAGCGTATTTCCGTCGCTAATAGGAATACCCATATCCTTGCATGATCTTCGCCAGGTTTTAAGTGCTCGGTCTAGGTGGATTTTAAATAGAGTTGGGGAGAGACTATCGCCTTGTCGCAATCCTTTCGTGACAGGGAAGCCATCGGAGATTTCATTTCCCACTTTAACTCTAGATGTTGAACCCTTATAGAACGCTTGTACGGCCTTTATGAGTGTGCTGTTTATGGAAGTTTTGTTCCAATACATTCCAGAGCTTACTTACGGGCACATTATCATAAGCTTTAGTAAGGTCCACAAACACCAGATGTACGTCTCGCCCACGAGCCACTTTTTTTTCATTCAGTTGTGTTAATGTGTATATGTGGTCTGTGCAGGAACGTCCTACTCTAAAGCCAGCCTGTTCCTCAAGTTCGTAGGGGCCATATTCTTCCTCAATTAATGTTTTCAGCACTTTTCCATAAAGCCGACTCATAGTACTAGTGACTGATATGCACTTGTAATTATTGCAGTTGTCTTTTGGGCTTTTTTTGTGTATTGGGTAATCCCACGCTTCTTTCCAACTTTCGGGAATTTCATCACCATTGATGTACCTGTCGAATAGCTTCGCCAGCATAGACATTAGTTTTGGGTGCCATGCATTCTTCAGAAGTTCCGCCGAATTCTTTCCGGACCGCTGGCCTTGTTATTCTTCGTCGTCTTTGCCAACTTTGCTACAATTGCCGCACTTATATGTACAGGAGATCCTTGGACCTCATATTTTGTTGGTGACGTGGTTGCATATTTTTCTCTCCTCTCTGATAGTTCTTCCTTATAGTGAGATTTCCACTTGCTCATGTTAATCAGCGTATAAGAATAATAATTGATTTTTTTTGAGTAAACCGTCATCAAAATTTGGTTTTTCAGATACGTTGTAAAAAGGCTTGGGGGTGTCAAAAAATGTCCCACAAACAAAATCAACCTGTTTTGGGAAATTTTTCCAATCACTATGGAATAAGAAATATACGGGGTGTGTGTCTGAGAAGGAATAGCCTGTATATAAACAAAGGCTGTGAGAAAGAGTTTGTTGAATTTTTACTTGTTGAATTGGAAATCGTTGCTTCAATGATGCCCTGATGGCAGAGTACCATGGTGTAATCAATTCTAATTTCACCACGATTTTTGATTTAGTTAATTTTGATAATAAATGGGAAACAAACAATGTTGTTTTCAGTTTTCTGAGAGTATTTCATCTATTCAACAATCCACTCAAAATAAACCAGAAACCGAATCTCCAACAGAGAAGAGTGCTTCACAATTAAACCCTATCTTACCAACAAGTCCTAGCAAAGAAGCAGAATAAAAGCAGTTCCTGTATTAGGAAATAGGAAAACATTTTCTGGTGCTAGTGATTCAGAAGATGGAAAAAGTGTTTCTTCTAGAAACAGAACTGATAGTGTGAGTACTTCTGTTAATAACAGGAAAAATTTGTTATGATTAGAAACGAATAATATTCATTTATCCCTTTGAAATTTTTCTATAGCAGATATTTTCAAAAAACCAATTACCTCCATCAGATGTTCCATAGGGTATTGTGCATTTTGAGCTCTTCATCCTTTATTCCTAGAAATAATGGAAGTACAGGGTGGTCAGAATTGTTGATCTCTGAACTTACAACTTTCAGTCCTTGAAGAAAAATGAATGGCACATTACGGTCTCAACAAAAATATTATATAGACACTTTTTTTATAAAAATCCAGTGGCTTAATCTAATTTTGCGCTGAAAGGTTTTCTTACTGATTTATTACATGAGCTTTTGCTTCTCTTTATTTAAAAAAATAATTTAATTCTACTAAAATAATCACGGTTTTTTCTTGTTTCAAAAATATAGATTATGTCATATATCGTATAGGGTTCCACTACTCTAAGGACGATCTATGACATTTTGAAACAACACAAAAACGGTGATTATATTTAGTACAATTAAATTATGTTTCCATAAAAAACAAAAGTTTATGTAATAAATCAGGAAGGAAATCCTTCCCCGAAAATTTAATTAATCCACCGGGTTCCTATTAAAAAAGTGTCTCTAGAATGTTTTTGTTTCAAGTTAATAGCACATAGGAACAGAGATAATCGAAATTGCCCAAATGTCAACAAAAGAAGATAGGGCAATGAGTTAGACGGCATAATGAGTCTTGAAAAAAAGTTACTGCAATGTGCCATTCATTTTCCTCTATCTTCAAGAGTTGAAAAGTTGTAGTTCAGGGATCAACAATTCTGGTTACCATGTATAGTTTATCTTGAATATTTGATATTTTTTTATTTCGATGCAAATGATCTGAAATGTTAGGCTCACACTCACTGATTAAGTATTCTTGATAGAATTCAATTTTATTCATCCCGTGGTTAGCACAATAGTCAATATCACCTATTGGTAAGGTTTAGATCTGTGTTTAGATGAGCAAAATCAATCAGAAAGTTCTGTAATGAGAGTTTCCTATAAACTTTCCACATATTTCAGTAAAAATTAAATAGTGGTTGAAGAGAGTTCATCAAGATGAAATATTATAAGATAATGACGCCTTAAAACTTTTTATGTGAATGACAATAGTAGAAGTAAATATTTACAATAACTGAAGCAGGTATTGCTTCAATTATTAGAAATGTGTGTTAACACAATTTGAATGAAAAATAATTAATTTCAGCAAAGTTCCACTATTTCTACCATTCAAGACACAGTGGTTGAACAATTTTCACCAACAACCAAGAAAGTGGATGGCAATTCTGATACAAAACGAAAGTTCAGAAAATCAGAAAGTGCCAAAAAAATGGCAGAAGCTAGGAGAGAATTTGCTAAAAAATATGTCGATGGAAAACCAGATTACAAAAAGTTGACAATGATGGATCTCATTTTTATAATCCAACATCAATCCAATGAGGTAAACAAAAACAAAAGATATTGTGGTCTATGTACAGGGTCTCTATAAATGATTGTAACAGCGCAGTTGGCTTTGGATTATGTAAACCACAGAATTCTGTGATAATGCTATGCTCTGATTGGTTAGAGATTGGTATTATGCAATCCAAAGCCAACTGCGCTGTTACAATCATTTATAAAGACCCTGTATATTTAAGCTAAAGTGAAGGAAACTTTAGCCCCTCCTATGGCAAGGACCATATCTATTCTCATTCACATTTTATCTCTCTTATTACCTTGTCCGATAAACGTCCGACACAAACCGTTCGCGTGCGAATATGAACGAAAACTAACGAATATATCTATGGGAAAGGTGGGGCTAAAGTATAACGAACTTCATACTTTGGTGGAATATTTATAGTATAAAACTATACATTTAATAATGTTATGAATTGGACATTTATTTTTGTGCGCTTGTTCCTATGGGATCAGTGTGCTATCGTTTAGCCCAAATGTCTGTAATTTTTGACGTCTGAGGCTGGAGTGATCAAAACAACACCTAACTTAACATTAACTTTTTCAGATATGATAAGAAGAACCAGAATCTACGGAAGAAACTATTGATCAAAATAAACAAACAGAGGAAGTTGTTGATAATCCTGCAGAACTAGAAGATTCACCTGAAAAAAATGATGAGCAAATGAACAAGAGTGATGATGAAGACGATATTATTGCCCCAAGAATAAAAATAGGACCAACCGGTGAAATCATTTTGGATGAAAAAAGTTTGGTAATTGAAAATAAGAAGGTTAAGAAAGCCCAAGAAGCTATAGAGAAATCGAAAGCAGTTGATGGAGATCTAGACAGACCTTATGGTGTTTATAAAAGGTTTAAAGGATCCAAAGATTGGACACAATCTGAAACAGTTCAGTTTTATAGAGCTTTAAGTACCGTTGGAACTGACTTCACGTTGATGACTGAGCTCTTTCCAAAGAGGACAAGGAGGGAATTAAAGGTCAAATTCAAAAAGGAAGAAAGAATTAATAGAGCTTTAGTTGACCAAGCTATTATGAAACCTTGTAATTTCATCTATGAGGAACTCAAAAAGGAATTTGAAATGATGGAAATTGAAACACTGAAATTGAACAGCAGCACAAAAAGGAACAGGAACTGAATAAAAAAAAACAAAATAAAGAAGTTCAAAATTTGTAAACATGACACAAGGAAATTGTTCACCAGATAATACTCAAGAAAATACAAACGATATGACTACTTCAAAATCAATGGAACCTGTGTGTGATAAGCCAATCAAAAAAAGGGGGAGGAAGCCAAAAAAACCAAAATTGTCAAAACCCCAAAAAAACTTGATATTTTAAGTGCTCTCAGTGAAAGTGATCCTAGTGATCTAGATAGTTCTGATTCTGAAGAAGTTTTGGTATGGAATCCAACTCAAACAAGATATGGCAGAAAGACAAAGCGACGGGAAATTTTTGAACCAAACATTGATCAAGATGAGGATGTTATCATTCAAAAAAAAATTCGAAAACCCAATGTTGAGTCTGAATCTACAAAAAAACCTGGCTCATTAATGATGGTTTCTTCTGAAACTCCTGATGGACAACCAGTAGTGAAAATATATATGGTTACAGATGATAAAGCAACAAACGGTGAGGAGAATGAAATTAACCATCAGAAGCTTTACCTATTGCTATGATAAGAACGGATCACACTGATGATGAAGCTGAAGAAGAAATTGTTGAGAACAATTATACAATACCAGCAGATACAGAGGAAAATCTCAGAGAGCAAAAAGCAGGAGAAATTGCCGAGAACTATTGCACAATATCAGCAGATATAGAGAAAAATGTATCAAACGATAATTTAGAAACACATAAAGAAAAGATTAATGAAGGGGAATCGTGAAAAAAATGGGGATGTCAATCCTCTGTGGTGTACATTCTGTATAAAAGATCATGAGATTATTATCATAGGGTTTTCTCATTGAAAATATCTAGATGATATAAATGAGTATCATCAATTATTTATGAAGGAGAAAAAGACTCACTCCAATTAAGAAAAATGATGCAAGATAGACAAACTTTAATTTGGCAGTGAATTAGTTATTATTAACTATCAAAGATGCCAAAAATCAAATAAATACAAGGAACATAGAGCTGGAGTATTAAACTTCAAAAATATAATAAAAAAGTAAACATCGGGCTGAAAGAGTTTGATCAATAGCCATTGAATGTAGTCAACAAAAAAAAAACGAATTTAAAAATCTTCAAGTGATTTGGAGATTTGAATTAAATATCTGATAAATTGTTTATTGAAGAGTAGAATTAAAAAGTATTATTCGCCATCTACTGTTTTTTGTAATAATTCCAGCCTTTTATTGCTTGGTGTTTTGAGACATTGTGAGGGAAACCAAATTCGAAAATCACTGATTGCATCTCGGGAAGCATAAGGGTTAGAGAAAAGTATTTAATTACTTCTAATTACCTTTTTCAGTAATTATTTAGAACTAAAAGAATCGTGCTTGAGGAATTAAAAAAATCGTACTTGTCAAATTCGAGTTCCAGATTACAAAAATGATGTATCGACGATTTTATCATTGTTTATATTTTTTACGGCAGCCATGTTAATTTGCCTATCGGCTGTTAACCGCCGCGAATTGTGCAACGTTGCCAATGTCTCAAATCAAATAGCCAGTTACTTTCAAATTATGTATTAGGATGGGACTGGTAGAGCTCATTTTTGTGAGCTTTTCCAATATTAGTATAAAAGGAATTACAGAATAGCTCAAGTTAGCTAAGGTAGGAACAGTGCCAAGTATTAATAAGAGTGGAAATAACTCAAAAACACTTATTTTTCACTAAATAAATATCTGGCTCGTATTAAGAGAAATGACACTTGAATTATTTTATTCATA
>CM024241.1:56027412-56064258 GCA_013421045.1 Propylea japonica
TTATTCTCAAAATGAAATTAATCCATTAATTTTGCCACCACTAGCTCTATCTTTCTTTTGGCATCAGGAGTCTCTCTCTTTCGCCGCTTCCATTGAGTTATAATTTCTATGGGTTTGACACGTTTTTTTTGAAATATAATAAATTTCGATAAGCCTGCAAGAGTGAAGAAGTGCTGTGTTATTGGATGTGAAAATCGAGATGCAAGAAGGTAATTATAAAATATATATGTATATTCTGTTACCTATAAGAATTAAGATACTCGTAGTTTTCAAAAAGTTTTTCATGTATTGAATAAGTTTAGTAGGTAAATACTCATATTTTTGTATTATTGAATTCATTATTGTTAGTTTTTGAAAATGTTTTCAATGCAATTATTAGTTTATTGATTAGATATTTATGAAATAAATCTGTATTTTCAATTGGTGATACCTATTTCAGTGAATAAATTTTTTATTTTATCCAGAATTTGATTATTGTCCTCATTTCTCGATTCAAAAGAAAATCAGATTAAATTTCGTTGCAGGTATTATTTTCATGAGAATAAATTTCCTCACTCATCGATAACTTGCACGAATCCATTTCTGATATCCTTTGGAAATTGAATTTCAAAAAACTTTTTGGGAGTACCTACCTAATCAAAATGTGCACTACAGAATTCTTTTTTGCGGCAGCTTGACGATACAGATTCCTTTTTCCATTGAGGTTTTTTTCACGAATTAATATAGTTCTACCCAAACAGATGGCGTTGAAGCTTGTTCTACTAGTGTCTCATCTATTGTCCGTTTAGTTACTCTATGGTCCCCCGACCTCTTTATACAATAGCTCAGTGGAGTACAGTCTGTCCCTTTTATACATTATTTTAATAGTTTATTCTGGGCAATTTCCAGCATATTGAAATCTTTATTATAGGCGCCACCTCACACCACCAAACCATATCTTGACACAGATTCTGTCATTGCATATTAAAGTAGGTGCATGTTATTTTTCATAATTACATATCGGATGTTATAAAACTTATTAAATAGAGTTCTGATTCTCTAAGTTACTTGGGAAATGGGTTCGGTCCATTTGAGATGTTGGTCTAGAAAAATCCCCAAGTATTTAATTGATTTCTTTTTTCAATGGTCCGGCATGCTATGTTACAGCGTTGGTATGAATGAAGTTTTAAAGTGATATCCGAAGGCTTTCCAGTAATAGTAGGAGAAAAGGTCGTAAACTTAGTTTTTGATATATTAATACTTAAGAGATTAAAGTTCACCACACATATATCCTTCTCAGATTCGATTCAGCGAGACGTCGAACCTCCTGCCAACTACTCCCAATGAACAATATGACAGTATCGTCAGCGTAACAAGTTATGAGCCCTTCCAAATTCTTTATTTTGAATATACTCTTCATATAATAAGAATAAGATTGGCAACAAAACCTTGCCCAGAGGGACATCAATTGCCACATTTCGGATGAGCTGACTTTATCGCCAATTTGAATTGTTTGTGTTCTGTTATGGAGATAATTCCTTATTAATGCATTAGTCAAACTTCTTACACTATAATTACACAATCTATTCAATAGGGCTTCATGTGACACAGTGTCGAAAGCGTCGGAGAGGCCGATAAACACTGCGGGACATTTCGATTAATCATCCATAAGGTAAATGTACCAATTATCGACAGTGTCCCAAATATCGACACTTTTCATTTCTTTTCCATATTTTAAGGTTTCGGGACCAGTCATAGCATTATTTTCTTCGCGAATATGTAATTTATAGTTTTCTCAACATATCTGAATATTTCCCGATTTCTTTTGAGTATCCTCAGTGCAAAATGTGCGCTCATTCAGTTGAGTTCCAGCCTCAACCGAGTAACAGCCTGTTTGTTACAAATTCGGTTAGGAAAGCCTCCTCATCATATCCAATCAAACTCGCTAGATTCAAATGAAATAAGTTTCTTTATACATTCGCACACTGTCATATGGTTTGATTATTTCAGTTTTATCAATAAACTCAATTTTTTTGTGGGATTTTCAAAAAGGGTGTCGATAACAGGAACATCTAAAACACGACCATCCCCATACATCGACAAAAGTGTAGGTAATTGGGTGAAGTGTGGTGTTATTTCAAATACTTAGTGGAGCTTATATACTTCTTTTTTCGGAACAAAAGAGACTTTATTTTATGCGATTCAATCGACTTGTTCAATAAATAACTATTATTATTATTTTAAAATGTTACGAAGACAGGTCCTGAGACTGTCTTAACCAAAGAGAAGGATGAACTATTGATGTTGAAATGGATGTTTCACGTCGTGAAATGTGGATCTTTTAGACCAACGCTTCTCTGTCAAGAAAATAGGTGAAAATCCACTGAGAAACTGCCAATTTAACAACTCTGACTTGAAATTTTTAATCTCTTGTCAATTTTCACAGAGCACTTCGAATGAGTTTAGCGTCAGTTTGAAAATTTTAAAACGATAGCAAAAGTCAAATTTTAAATATAAAAATATTTTTTTTTTCTTGAATTTTGACATCCGGTCTCTCGGCAACGAAGCCGTTACGGATCCATGTTTGTATAAACTTTTCTTCCTGAAATAAGTCGAGAAGTCACCTTTGGCATTTCGTAACTTTATTCTGGAATATCCTGTTATGTTATTTTATCAGATTTCACGATGTCATTCATTGAATTTATCAATCCGATTAAATATTTATTTTTCTCTTATCCATACAACTCTTTATTCTTCTTGCTTCCACAGGGTCGATAATTGGTCCTCATGTGTGTCGATAATTGGTAATTTCATTTCCAGAGCTGTCGATAAATGGGACATCTGACTTTCAACTTGTTTTGTATTTTTTTTAAATATCAAAACTTCCTGTTAACGATTTCGTGTTTGTTTTGAGAAGTACAATGAATTGAAAACTGGCTTTTATGTGTGAAAAAACATTTGTTGACTATCAAAAAAACATTGTACATTTCCAAGTTTCCACTATAGTGTCGATAATTGGTACATTTACCTTAAATCTGATCGTTCGATTTATGAAGTCAAAAAGGGCATTCTCAGTATTTGATTGTTTAAGAATCCATATTGTTTCTTCGATATAATGCGATGTTTTTCGAAAAATGAAAGCAGTCTAGTTTTCAAAGTTTTCTCAAAAACTTTTCCAAAATTGTTAAAGAGTGATATTGGACGGTAATTATCTAACTCTGAACGACTATGAGCCTTCTGAACTGGTAAAACTATTGACTCCTTCCACTGAAAAGGAATTTTGCCGGTGTTGTAACATAAGTTAATGAGATGTGTTAGAGGATTAACAAAATACGTGTGCACATTTCTGAGCATTTTAATGCTCACATAATAATAACCATGCACCAGAACGAACGAAAGAGTGAATAAAGTGTTAATCACAGAAGATTTAGCTGCGAAAGCTATTGCTTGTACTATACGTGATATAATCAACTTAGATTATCTATCCTTTATTGACAAGTGAACGAATAGAAAAATCTCAACTCAACACACAACAAAAATGAAAAGTATTTCTGCTTCATGTAATTCTACCTAGACCAGTCTTTGGCTGATGAGAGCATTCAATCTTGATCTTCCGCTGGAGACTAACAATTTCTTGACGTCTTTCTGAACAAACTTATAGTTTATTCTTTTTCTGCGAGGGTAGTTCATTGAAAATTTTCGGAGCAAGGTAGTTACAGCAGCGCTGTCCTATATTCTTTTCACTACGGGTACACTCAAAGAGTTTGATCTATTTCTAGTGTTATAACAGTGGTCCACTGGATCGGAAGTAATTTTTGACTTCTCATATTCATCAGCATTCCGAGACAGAAGAGTTGTTCTAGAGCAAGCATTTCGGGCTCCCGGTATAAACTATCGTTGCAGAACATTAGTGGTTTGCCATAAATAACTCTCAGAATCCATCTCTGCATGACATTTAAGTTCTCCAAATGATAATAATCATTCACGCCGCCCTAATCAACAATTCCATATGACAACTGTGGCTGCACCAAAGCAAAGTACAGCAGTCTCAGGTATTTCAAGTCGAGGTAGTCTTTCAAATATTAAATTTTATATAGAATGCCTCTCAACTTGCTAACGATACCAGAGACAACTCTGACGATACTTTTAATTTGCATGTCCCATTCAAGATGTCGATCAATCTTTATACCCAAATATTTGATGGACATGCAAGTTTGGTGCGGTTATCAGAGCTCCAATATGCGGTAATCGCTGGAGTATGATGAGAATGGTAAATATCTCGTTTTTTTTCCAAATTTAGCGTCACTTTATTGTATCTGAACCACATGTCCAGATGAGTCCTTGTCGGCCTCAGCTTTCAGAGAACTCAGCCTTTGACTCTCAACAAACTGTTAATATAGAGTGTGAATAAAAGGGGTCCAAGTATCGTGCCTTGAGGCACCCTGTAATTTACATACATTGTTTCACTTAACTCTCCGTTCACACAGTAAAACCGTAGTTTTCAAATTTATTGAGTAGCTTTTCATGGGAGACTGTATCAAAAAAACTCCGCCTGATGTGGTTGATGGGTGGATTGAGTAGCCCATCGATTGCAACTGCCGGTCCCAAGCAATGTACAGTTAACTTTCATTAAAATTGAGATTTTCAGAATGTGCGTTAATATTTTTGCGCAGTGTTCTCTCTAATATTTTTTGACCTAGCACGCGTACGATTTTTCTCGTCTGGTAGTACCAACAACCGTCAATTTTGTTTGAATTATAATTGAAAGTAAAAATTTTATACTAATATCAGTAGGTCTTAACTTGCCTCATAGATCAAGAATGTAGCATTGTTGCGGTCCAATTATTGTTACTGCATGTAATAGCTGAGAAACTTGTATCCAAATTAGCCTTTCCTATGTCGAACAAGGCATAGGCTTTACTGTCTATACTATTGTAGAGATTATAGAGTTTGTCAGATGTGTGTTAAGTAGGTATACTAAAGCACCTATAACTTCGCCGAAATGGTGTGAGTTTCAGGAATGATGGATTATAGTTTTGGGATATGTTTTACCAAATAATACAAACAAGATTTCAAAATATGTAATATTTATATCTTACTATCTTTGAAGCTGCCATAACAATAAAAAAATACTTTTTAAATACAACGCCAGCTGTATTTGGTTCAACAATTTAATAAATATATTCTTTACACAGATAGTGAAATAATTGCACATATAGACATTTAGTTTATTGATAAGAATATTAAATCTTTTAAAGTTATTGGCACCTGTATAAAATTTCGTTGACAACTTCTGCAATACTGATATCGGAATGTGAAAAGAGACAATTTTTTCCAAAAAACTATATTCCATTTTTAATTAGATACAATTTGGAGAATTATAATACATATTATACCAAAACGATTTCCAAGAAAATAATTTCCGAATCATTAATTATTGAATGCTCAAGCAGAATAACGAAAAAAAAACAAAAATTATCGGGAATATAATTTTTTAAATAAGTTTTTCTTAGCGGTAAATTATCTAACAATATCAATAAATAAAATTTATACATATAAATCAGCTTAAAATTATTAAAATGATTCATGAATTAAATAGAAAAAAGTGATCAATGATGAAATACTTCAACCAGCCGATGAAGCAATTCATCATTGAATAAGTAATGAAAATAAATATAAACTGATACATGTTTGTTTAGATGAAGACAACTTTCCATAAATAATACTCTGAAATGTGTGATGTTTTGATTTCCACCGAACTTTTCCAAGTTTGTTAATTTTACCAAAACCTTTAATTATTTTTTATGCTCAGCAGAAACAATTTTTTCGTTATAAGTCGTTTGTTACACTGGATACTTCCTGAAAGATCAAGTTGGTTTCTGTGTATAGTGTTTCTCGGTATCATCTTAGAGAAACAAGAAAATAGCTCGATAATAGATTCTGTCAAAATGTTTACTTATAATACATCAATTGCCTAAAGACAATTAAATATCGACTAGAATTATGTAGGACCTCGGAGTATCGAACCATTCATTTTCCCAAGTATTCAATCATTTTTGAAAATTTGGGCAGCTCTTCTGAAAGAAGCAATGAATCGACACACCCTTTGAATATTCGAGTAGAAAAGCAGCGATTCCTGAAAAAAAAAGAATAATTAATACACATATAAATGATGTATAAATTACATTATTATTCGTCACCTTAGCATGCCTACCAAAAATTAGTTTTCAATTCGATAATGAGTGTTATGAGATGGGTTTCACCACATGAGGGTTGTTAATGTTCATATCTTCTGATCTCTTCGAAAGTATAATGAGAAAAATAATAAAACTCTGAATGAGCATTTCCAGTATATAGAAATATAGGGTTTTTTTTCATGTGATAACATTAAGGATAGTGTTAATTATATCCATCCAATAATTCACTTTAAATTTCAAGTAGGTGAATAATTTTCAGTCAAATATTGAAAATTCAATTACCATACTCATGAGCAAGCATAATTAGTGGGTATGACGTTTTACAACAGAGTGGCCAATTCGCATCGTTGTAAACTGAGATTCATCATTTTGATCGTTTGAAAGCGCAAGCTTATTACAATAATTTTTTCCCTCAAAACCTGACTACCAGACAGAAAGCGGATAATTGCTATGATTTTCTGAGGGCCCATTGTTGCTAAATGATTTTTTCGTGGAAATAACCAGTAATGCCTATTGAAAGTGCTATTCAACTTGCCATGTAATGAAGAAATACTCTAGAGGTCAGAAAACGCGAATTTCATTCACATTTCATTTTAAATATTATGAAATTATTAAGGAAAAGGAACCAAAATTAATTTTTGAAACTTCCCAAAACAATAGTTATCTTGGACGTTTTGTAGGAGAGATATTCTATGGAATTATTTACTTAGATACGGTACTCAATGTCTTGACATTTTTGGGATGAATCGTCACCAATAATTAGTAGTGATATTAGTGTTGTATACATGCATTACTCCATAAGATCAGTTAGTATTTGGTGACGTGAAATTCTGGATGATGAAAAATTGATTGAAATGTTATTTGTGCTATTTACATCATTTTCTCATCTACTATTCAATGTTTCGGACAGCGTTCAGATGCCGTAGTAAGGAATAAACTTTTAACGTTTAATAAAGCCACTTTCGTTACAATAACGTGAAAGTTGCTTTTTTGTTTCCAAGTCTGAAGTGTCATTTCTGACGACTGCTGGCGAATTCTTGCCGAAACGTTCAATAGTAACGGAGAAAATGAGGAAATAGCAATAATTAATAATAACATTTCAATTTGTAAGTATGATATGATGAAAAACAAGCTTATTGCTATTGGAAATATTCATATTTTAATCGAGCGATTTCTTCAAATTCGTTATCAAATTCTGGTATATAGGGAACAGAGAAATACTTTTCGAAACAATATTAAATATTTTCATAACGGAATAGTTGCATGTGTAGCATTTAATTTTAAATTCAATATAAATTGAGCAGAAAAAAACACGTAACATGGGAAATATTTCGATTCGTTCTAGAGGATTCTGTTACAAAGAAAATTTGGATTTATTTATGGTAAACAATCAAATTTGCCTGATTCACGATATCTGATCATCAATGGTAAAGTTTGACTCGAAAAAATAAATAAATGAAATTAATTAAAATAACTAATTGATCGAGTCCCAACATCGATGATGTTGGATGTCTTTGATGCTGAGATTGGAAGAACTTAGATTTTGCTCTGTTGCTTGCTAAGGATATGATTTTTTTTAGGAGAGTGATATTCATGAATAGAATTCATCAGGAATTGGTATTTTATGATATGCTGTTAATTGTTAATGAAGTATTATACCTAAGTATTAGGGGGTTAGTGTTTGTAGTTAGTGAAGTAATGGTGTATTTGTGTACCTAAACCCCTGGATCTGCCCCGTGTAATTGTTTTATCCATGTCTGAATTTGTTGCAATTCATCTGATAGTTGGAGTGTGTCAAGGCAAGCCTTGAAGTAATCTGTCGTGAAACAGTTTTTCCTGAAATGAAAAAGTTTTGTTAAAATAAATTAATAATAAAAAACATATTTCATTTATTCACACATCACAATCTTTACGAATCGAGAAATATATTTTTTCGATAATATGATATATTCACAGGAAGAATCTTATTTTCAACTTTTTCTCTTTTTGTTATGCAGGAATATTTTTTTTCATTCCGTATGGAAATTGGTATATTTATTTACACGAAGAACAATATAAATAAATAGATACTGAATGTTTGGTACGTAAGAAGTAATTTACAGGGTGACCAGAATTGGTGATCCCTGAACTACAATTCATTAACCCAGAGATAGAGACAAATTAATGGCACATTGCGGGCATCTCTTTTAGAAAACCTCTTCATGTTGTTTACCGCATTGCTCTATCTTCTTTCCTTTTCGAGTTAAGAGCCAAAATTGACATTTTGGCCATTTCAACTATCGTCATCACATCCGTTCCTGTTTGTATTATGAACATGAAATCAAAACATTATACAGACTCTTTTTTGATAGGAATCCATTAGATCAATCTAATTTTTTGAGGGTCTCCTTTCTAATTTATTACATGAACTATTGTTTTTCTTTGTGGAAACAATTTAATTTAATTGATTGATGTTGATTTATTTTTATTCAAAAATTATCACCGCTTTTTTTTCGTATCAACAATAATGTTATATTTTACGATTGTTTTCAAGTAAAAATGAATTATTGCTACCATAAGAAAAGAGAAAAGTTTAAGGGAACCCATCAGCAAAAATTAGATTAAGCCACTGCATTCCTATCAAAAAAGTGATTTCATGATTTTTGGCAGCACAACAGGAAGGGAGATAATGACCGAATAGAAATGACCCTCGAAATGGCCTAAGTGTCAATTTTGGCTTATAACTTTTTCTCAATCTTTGAGGATTGCAAAGTTGTAGTTGTTCAGGGATGACCAATTCTGGTCACTCTGAACAGGCTCATCAGATTTCGATGTTTTAGTACTTCTCCTAAACTTTCAGATAAACCAAAAAAGTAATACACAATACATGTGTTTTTACTACGTAAATTGGATATTGGTGAGAACCATTAGGTGGTACGGTGTCAAGTTTCTGCTGATTTTGAACATTGGCATATTGCTATTAGTTTATAACTTCTGCTGGGTTGAACGAACTATCTCGAAACACACATCTAAAGGCTATTCTTTCTTTCCGATTATTTCTGAATTTATCGCATTCAGAATATACTGAAAACATATACCATGATATATTTTTAGGTGCATTTTACCGGGTGTTAAAAACAACGTTTTAATATTTTGGAAGTTAATTCAAGATCTCAAAATGAATGAAAAGTTCCATGTAAACATGACTACTAGTGCAACCAAGTACGATTTATTTTCGACTTCTAGTGATTCATAAAAGATGAAAACCTTATAACCCACGCAAATATTAGAATAAGGCATTTAAAATTCAGGAATTTCAATTCTTTCTTAACGATGAAGTAAAAAAGTAATTGAGCAACTCGAAAAAAATGCAAAAAACTCAATGGAAGTACGTAAAAATTTTTTTAACGTTTGAGGATTTTTTCAAAGAACTGAGAACTGACTAACAAACATTTCAATTGTAGGTTCAGTAAACATGACATCCATTTGGTTGCCTTTGAAAACCGAAAATCGATCATTTGCTTCAACCATGTTACATCAAATTTTCTATTTTTTTTAGTTCTGAGATCGGGTTCCAAAATATCGAAACTTTCAACACCTTGATTTATATACTTTTATATTCATTATACAGGGTGTTAGTGAATTAGTGCTATAAACTTCATTACGTTAAAGCTCGTCCAAAAATATGAGCCATTTCATTAGAATCGAAAGTATTTCATATTTGGATTGGCGAAAGTGATATTTATCATATTTTTTCATCCATAAATTCTTTTATCTGTCAATTATCAAAGAACTTAGGTACGTTAACCACATGCATATCCGCACCTACATTAATATATCAGCTTCCTAAGAGAAATTATGGATAATCTTGTTGCCACATCCTGTATATCTTAGTATAAAGAGTCGATCGTGCATGTACCTAATTAACCAAAGTGTTTTTACAACCCAATACATTTTCCCAGAGTCATGTTCACGCATTTTAAAGCTGACTGTATTGTCGCTTTTATGGTATCCCAAGAAATGATAACCCTAAACGCCAATCAGAAGCAGGTGCTACTTCTGTGGCGTAAGGTTGTTGTGGATAATGGAGAAAAATAATCAACCATTTAATACGGAATGATCTTACATAAGGTATAAAAGAGCAGAAACGACATAACGCCGACAGTTTCGTCGTAATAACAATTCGGATCGGTCTGCGTTATCGTTTTTCCGTATTGTTACGTTGCCTTTATATTTTTATTCGGGAAACGGAACTAAACGTTATCGGGGAGAGTTCGAGCTCGATCGTGGGAAAATTGGAAATGTAGCGACGCGGTATCTCTGCCTCATCATGTCCTGTGACTCAGCGCCCGGGAATGTTTCATCTTTGAAACCGCCCGCGAGGTTTACAATTTGAACAGCGACGGACTCGAGTTCGAGTTCCATCCACCCACCAACATGATTGATTATATCTAAACAAAACAAAGGTCATCAAAACATTGCGCGAAAACGTGTTTTTTCGGGCTCGTGTCAGGTCCTAAGATGTCATAACGAGAAAATATTCTTTTTTTCCAGATTACAGATGATTTCCGGATAACAAAGCTGTCACCCATCTAGGTACTGATTAATGTCATGTTTGCCATCTTAATACAAAAATTGAACGAGATCAAATCAAACACTAGAAAAAAATCGTTAAAATCACTGATATTTCGGCAGTCCTTTTATGCAAATTAAAAACGGCTTCCTCTTTTTCTAAAGGTTGACGCTCACTTCGGCGAAGAGGCGAGAAGCGAGACGAAGCGTAAGTTCGCGCACTTGGACGAAGCGATGCGTCGAGCAGGCATAGGAAGAAATTCTCCCTATCTCTAGACCGCAATGAATTTTTATTACCCTTGTTGCAGACCGCTTACTCGAATGAACAAGGGTAGAGCCAGTGTTCGAATCGTGTTTTTGGTCATAATCTTGTTTTAATTGCGTCGTCCTACCTATCAGATTTACTGGTTTAGGTATAGCGAAAAAGTTTCGAAATAAATTTTTTATTTTTGCGTTCAACGGGATGAAGAAATATCGGGCGTGCCATTTGAAATAAGAAAGTTTTTGACCATTATTCCTAGTAGATGTTTAAGTTTTTTTCTTTTCATGGGACTAGCTAATATGTCTAATCAAAAATACATTGTCTGTTTCTCTTGCGCAACTGATTTCTTCATGAATTACTATTTAAAATGAGTCCATATTCCAAATTTTTCGCGAATTTTCCCTCAAATGGTGCATCAAATGTACAGAGTGATCTGAAAAAACTTATCATAATTTGAGCTTGCCTTTCCTTTTATCGCGTCATATATAGGGTGTTACTCTTAAATAAGTGTAACTTTGGTCTGTATCTTTATATTGAAACACCCTGTATATATGAAATTAATTTCAAATTGTGCTTTTGATTACCCTACACATACCACAAAAAATATTTTCAAAATATCAGCATATAGAACCTCACAATGAGCATCATCAGTGGTGGGCCACCCGTATAATATTAAATCTCGAGTTATGACTGTGTGAATTTTTTTTCGAATATTACGAAGACGGTACAATGAGTTGTGCGAAGGCGATCGCCAACGAGATAATTTCTCGGAATTAGCTTGAAATTTTCGAGGTAGGTTTAGGGTTTCTATAGGGAATTTGGATTTATAAATAAATAGAATGAAACCAACAGCTATGAGGGTATTCAAATTTGAATCATCGTTTTCCCATTATGAGCAAAAGCTTCTGAGGTTATGGGTAGGTATTCATACTCAGACAATACTGTTCCAAATCGCACATATTGAATTTTGTACCGCCACGGTCCTCACAAAATTTCGCATGAGTTTTCGACTCATCATCCTTCTACAAAATTTTCCCATTTTTGCAATGAACAGCTTTACATATTCATAATATTATATGTAGGCAATAAAACGTGTATTTAATTGTTTGTAAATTTTTTTATTTCCATGAAGGTTGATATGACGAACAATTTATTATTCACGGATGCTTTGGTTGGACATGCAACCTGAACACTTTGTACTATAATTATGACATGAGGTGATCTGAGGTAACATTAGAGTCATGGGTACTTGGCATGAAATTACCAGTAGGTAGATACAGAATTTTCTCAAACACCTGTAGTTTAATCATGAAATGTCCATTTCCTTTAATTACCCATAATAACAAATAAACGCTTGTAATATGTTCAGAATAAATTGCATATAATTTATCGTTTAACAGTTTTCATTATATTGAGCTGAAATTATAGGAGTAAGGAATGATATTTATTCCTTATTCGTTGTCATTCCTATATTTCGAAATTTAAGCTGAACCTTTTCCAGAAATTGTTTCGAACGATATCTTGCGGAAGAAATAAAATACATGTTTGTAATTTGCATGTTTAGCTTTAGGTTTGTGAAAGATCAAGTTTAGACAAACTGATTAAATTCCGTTCATTACCTACATTTGTTTAAGTTTTGCTTAATGAGAAAAAATGTTCAATGAATTAATGTTTGTATTTTAAATGTTTTTGAAGGCCACTACTACTAAGATATCTATATTGTATTAGTTGATAAAAAAACACAGATTGAATATCTCCATGCATTAGGTGATTCATTCGAATATGTGATTTTTCATCCATTCGGGTCAATTTCGATTAATCAATTGTAAGATATTTATAATAAAAGGCATGGATATACTTTTACGAGTTAAGTTTTTCTTGAATATTCTGTTATGAGCCTTTTTACGAGTATTATGCATTATTTTCAATAATTCACGAAATTTTTACTGAAATTGGACTACTTCCATAAGATTTTCGTACTGAAAAATTTTGTTTGCAAGATGTGTTTTCTGCAATAGATCATTCGATACAGGCTAAATCTGAGTGTCAACTGCAACATATAATAATAAAATATAACCATGACATCTGAGTGAAAACTAAGATATTCCTGCACGATTATTATACGTTAGATATTGAACACTGAACGGTTTTGTAATAGAATTAAAGAGATACATTTTGTGGATTCGAAGAACCTTCTGTTTCTGTTTCAGACAATTAAAATTCAATTTGTAGGTAGTATATAATAATCAAAATCAATTAACTTGATATCGTTAACTCAACTTCAGAAATTTATATTGATATCAAAGATATGGTCAAGCAAGTAACCTTGAACTTAAATGCTTATCCAAGGGTAAGATATTGAAGACGGAAATACTACTGAGGTTATTCGTGATCGTGAATTATTCATTGGAATATAGGTCGCGTTTTTATTTTCGTAAAGCCAACAGTAATTAGTAGCTCATGCGAATCTTTATGCCGAATTAAAATTGCGGTGAAAAATAACTCGCAAAAAAAAAGATAAATCATAGAAACCTCAGACGTAGTTACAGATGTATAACTATTTTTTTACCGTTGAATTGAAATATTTTCATTTGATGCCAAGAAATAAGAAGTTAACGTTAATCGAATGCCATGCAGAAACTAATAGGAACTTATTTCTTAACTACCTATCTATAGGTATGAGAGTTAATGAATACATCCTCGATTTCATTAGACTTTTGGTGAAAGATGAATGAATAAGTAGAACTCATCAAATAGAAGAAAAGAACTACTGGTTCAATTAATGAAAAAAAATGAATATACAGGTGTTTCCTGAACATGTGGAACATTGAGAATTATTCTCTGAATTGCTCAATAATTTAGAAACAGCTTTAGATATTCGAACAGAACTAAGCGAGAAGGGATTCATTAAGTTATTTGTTTTACGGTTATTATCTCATTTTCAGCAACTTCACTGCGCAGTATTTCATATTTCATGTTTTCGAAGAAAAAACAGTATTAGACTTTAACTAAATTGAAATTTATTCGGGAAGTATGCAGAATGTTCACAACCTTTTTTTCTGTAAGATGGGCCATGTTTGAGTAAAAACCGGAAAACCGTTTGTCATTCGTGAAATACTCGAATAAAGCAATCGAACAATGAAGTTTATAACATAATACATAATTGAAAATTGTCGTCTCCAGCAATATAACAAAAGTCTAATATTATCGTCAAAGATTATCGAATATTTGTAATTCATTTGGAAAACATATAGCGCTCTGTACTTATTCTGGAAACGAGGTATATTTTTGAGTTCTATATACAAATGAATTATTTTCATTCTGGTCTGAGGGAACATCTCATGGCGCAGGTTTGTTTGTTGAGCAGAAAAATTTCAAAACTATAATGGCGAAATTAAATACGTCAATTCTAATTCCAAGTATTTTCCATTGAAATTTAGCGATTATTTTATTATTTCATTACCAGAAGGTTCGTTTCTTTAGAATATAAATATAAAAAAATGAAAACACCTTTTTGAGTATTGTACACACTTCGTTCGATAATAATAAAATGAGAATAATGCGAGAAATTGTATTCAAAATGAAGAAGAAGAGAATAATTAGCGATTGTTTTCGAATTTTATAAGAGGTTCAACTATACGTTTCCCGAATTATGACATTTATGGATATTATACATGGAATGGAAAATAATTATTTAATAAGGGAGTACCATAAGAATGACTAAATGCATAAAATACACCAAAAATCACTCCTCTTTTTTATGAATACATCAACGTTTATTGGAAAGGTTTATTCAATATTAATAAGTATATATTGATAATACGAATGTCTGTGAAGATTTCAATAAATTTTTTATTTTTATGTTTTCACCAATGTTGTCAAAAAAGAAATTCAGGTTAGAACCTGGTGAACCCTTTGAATGAAGAATGAGTATTTTATATCCTATGGGTTAACGTCAACAACCTCTTGAAGAAGTAGAGGGTGATTTTAATGGCATTAGTGAAAACAATTTATTGAAATCTTCACAGGCCATCGTGACATATCATATTCTTAGTAAATGCTGAATCAAATTTAAGCTTTCGAATAAAAGGTGATTTATTGCATAATCAATTTAAGAAAAATCCCGAGCAGGTGCTTTTGAGTGTTCGTTCATTGGTGGAGCAATAATGCTATTTTACCTCAACATTTTGTATAGGACTTGAGATGCATGCTATATGAAGTATATGAATGCAAAATAAGGCACGCTCGGAATTATATTCTGGAAATGATACAAAAAATGAAATATGTGGAAAATCAACAATTAGAAAGAAATTGAATTCCATGATTCTGATGATGCGATCCTATTGAAATTTTGCATGAACATTCACGATATCAATCTTCATGCACAAAATAAATTTTACTCGAATCAGATATCTTGTTATAGAAATATAAAATTCTTCTTTTCACTATTTCAATTGAATTTTCTATGGTTCGCTTAACACTATGGTCACGAGATTTTGCATGATGCTTATTATGAGCATCTTGAATGTGACCGAAAAATTTAATTTCGATTGGTTTCGTTTTCTCTGAGATATTGAATCACCATATATTATGGAACACTCTGTATGATTTGGCTGGTTAACGAACTCAACCGAGCATTTTGGGAAATGAACTCATCCTGAAAATTTAAAGTCTCTAGGACTATACCTTCGAAAGTTATCGTGCTAACGGATCGGACGGACGGTTCTGCGGACAGAATTGAATTTGACCACGGATTCGTCATCAGGGAGTCGAACCCTATCGTTTGAGACCATTTCCGGCTCAAAATTAGAAAATTACAGACATTTGGGCAAAACGATATAGCGCTCGTTTGAGTAGAACGAGAGGGCAAAAGGGGAAGTTATTATCGATATATTTCGAGCTGTTGGCTGAACCGAAGGTGTAAGAATTCTCATGATTATGGTCATAAAATAGAACGAAGAAATACTTGGTAGCCTCTTTCAATATTATAATTTTTTTATTGATATCTACTTTTCCGAAGAGCACTAAATTCTCATTCATTTTCAACTAATGAACACACAAAATGTTTCACTTTCTTATGAAATACTTTATGTTTTTTCACTATCATTTCAGAGAATTATTATTATTATTAAGTATTATATAAAGGTATGAGTAGAGGTAGAAACCTATAAACTCAATAAAAGAAATAAAAATATGAATTTCCCAGTATAAAAAAAGATAATAACACAATATGAACACTCAACCACTGGCCCACCGGTCGAAACTGATTTTGAAGGCATTCACGGATAGCGAGGCAACAATACTCTCTGGAAGGCGATTCCATAGGTCGAAAACACGATTGCAAAGAAAATGCTCTCTGCAAGACAGCCTGAACTTTTCCTTCCGTAATTTGAAACGATTTCCTCGAAGTCGTTGATCAGCATTTAGTTGGTACAGATGAGAAACGTCTACACCGAACATACCATTAAGAGCTCGGTATGTATAGAGATAGTCTATTATATCTCGGTGGAGAATATAGTCGGTCTAAGTGTTCATAGCCATAAAGGAGAACAGATGTTGATGTTCATATTTAATTATTTATCAATGTTTTACAAGTAACGAAATTATAAGTGTTATTGATTGCTTCTATGAACCTATTCAAATTTATTGAGTGGATGAATTGATTTTTCACAAATCATTTGGATGATACTGAAAAATTTTCAAGAATGTTCGTCAATCTTCTTCATCAAGTTTCAATAACGTGAATATACAAGGTGCTATATAACTATACTGAAGTATAGTGCATATAAAACTATTTCTAAACTAGGTATACAAGGTGTCCCGTAATTAGACCGACAAACTTCTAGTGGACATTATAGATCGTATTTTAGACAGATTCGACCTAAATCATATAATGCAAAATTGCTTCGTTAAAGAGCTAGTGGCCTTTGAAGATGACGTCCTGTTCACACTTTTTGCCACATATTCGCAAAACGGAGTCACATAAAGTGCTGAAAGTTTACACATTGGCTAATATGAAAAATACGCATCGATTAGATTGAATGCAATTCTTCCATGTCAAGCACAATCGTATCATTTGGAGGGGGGCGAAGGGTATTTTTAGTTAACGCTTTTTTAACTTTCATTATTTCGCGAGATTTACATCATATTCATAAGCTCTGATGTTTTTTCTTGAAAAAAGATGCTCTTGTATAATAACGCCCAGATTAAATTCAAAACAAAAGTGAACATTGAGTACTTAGTGAAAAGAGAGAAAATTTCAAATCTATTTTTTTAGAAATGGTGCATCTGGGCGTTATAATACAAGAGCATCTTTTTTCAAGAAAAAACATCAGAGTTTCTGAATATGATGTAAATCTTGCGAAATAATGAAAGTTAAAAAAGTTTCAACTAAAAATACCCTTCGCCCCCCCCAAATGATACGATTGTGCTTGACATGAAAGAAATGTACTCAATCTAATCGATGCGTATTTTTGATATTAGCCAATGTGTAAACTTTCAGCACTTTATGTGACTCCGTTTTGCGAATATGTGGCAACAAGTGTGAACAGGACGTCATCTTCAAAGGCCACTAGCTCCTTAACGAAGCAATTTTGCATTATATGATTTGGGTCGAATCTGTCTAAAATACGATCTATAATGTCCACTAGAAGTTTGTCCGTCTAATTACGGACACCCTGTATAACATACACACAGAGTGTTTCAGAATACGGTACCATAAATTCGGGATCTCAATCCTCAGGTGATTTTATGACATAAAGTTCCTGTGGACTATGGGTCTCTGTCGCATTGTTTCTGAGATACACTGGTTGAAATTTAAAGAAAAAATTGGTTTTTCGAAAATATTTTTGACACCGTACGGGTGCGGTGTTTCATTGCGCTTTGGTAGGTTATGAGTACTCATTTATACACAGTTTTTTCAATTCAAAATTGCAATAACTGGTTGGACATTTCATCCTGCTCTTTTCGGATGAAAGTTTACCAATTTTGTTGGAAGATGTCCCTATTATGAAAAGAAACACGATGTGTTCCATGCACGACATTTTTTTTTAAACGAAGGCACTGAGCCGCCTTAATCTGTGTCAAGACGACTTCGGAAGTTATCAAAGAATTTCGTAATTCTCTTGAAATAGCATTTTTCATCTCAGAGAGCATTGGCCGTATGTGAAAAACTCAAAATACCATTCTCACTTCGAATTATGTGGTGATTTCGAAAATAATTTCGAATTTGAAAAATGCATTGGCGAACCATTGTGTTGCACTAAATTTATTCGGACAGAAGTCTTTACAGACGTGAAAATAAAGTACAATTTCGAGATGAAAAAAAATGTGTTTTGAAGCGTACTGATAACCTACCAAAGCGCAAAGAAAAATCTTGTACGATGTCAAAAATCTGTTCTAAAAACCAAAATTCTCTTCAAATTTCAACACCCCGTATCTCAGAATCAATGCGTCAGAGACCCAAAGTCACTGATTTTATGTCATAAAATCAGAATTAAGATCCCGAATTTACGGTTCCTTATTCTGAAACTCCCTGTATAAATTTCGAAGACGCTGTGCTGTCAAGACCAGTCAAAATACTCGATAAGTTAGCAAAATACCTATCATATTTTATCAGATTATCATAGATCTACATAAGGTTATACAACTACTATCATTCAGAACTATTGTAGGAATTTCTCACCTGCATAGGGAATGTACTTGTGGTTCTCTGAACAAATTGTAGCAATCCTCGCATATGCGATCTAATCTAGCGAATATACTCTTGTCGTATACTCCCTTGCATTGAATGTCGAAGAAGGATCTTTTAGCTAGGTGGTGACTTAGCAATGCCGGAGATCTGTTTGCCGGACTTCCCAAAGAGCCGCTGAGGAAGAAGACGAAGGCCATGCACACCCACAACAGAGTGGTTGAAACCTTTGATGAGCGGTAATTCATCTGGAATGAAAGATTTCATCAAAATTATTTTCGCGTAAAGAATATTATTATTATTTTCAATATTATTCAAAATGGGCTCCGTATGGTAAGGTTAGCCCTCGGGTTAGCCCTACGCAAACTGCGACGTGTAGATTTTTTGTTCTCTACCCTTTTCATTAGTGAAAAGCCAAGAAGGTTGTTAATGGCGTTTGTAGAATTTTATAAGGACTCGAATATTTCGTTCAACTTAAATGTAAACAAATATTCAGTTTCGATCTATATTTAGAAAATATCCCTGAATTCCACAGGGAAATATGTAGTTAAACTCTGCTTAGCAAACAGCCCTAGGTTCAAGTGGTACTTGAAAGGGTCTGATCGACCTAACTTAACAGGTCAGGCAGTGCATTGGTAAAAGTCGAACCGTTAACACATTCTCAAACAGAGAATCATCTTTAAAATCAGTGCATTTAAAAGTTAAGGTATCGCTAACTCAAAGTTTTGAGTTCTAGTGATCATTGCATTACGGGTTAATTAAATAGATGACATAGGACAATTGCAAATTTTCTATTTCAAGGGTCCCTCAAGACGGATCGAAATAGTCAAGATATTTTTCATAGTCCTCGAGCTAGGATAATTTTCATGGTCCTTCGAGCCACATAGTCGATATTTTTCAGCGTTGATAAAACCGATAACATTCTTCGGAAGCTTGACCGTTTTCTCTTGGGTGTCCGGGGGCGGTTTCTCCAGATAAATTCTTCTTAGGCCAGCAGGCTCTTTACACTTGCATACCATGGGTCAACTGTTTCTGCTTCTTATCCACAGAGCCTGCAAATCTCATCTGATGATTTTCTTATACGGTATAAATAATGTTTGTACCGACTGTGCCCTGTTAGCAGTCCCAGCATCACCCGAAGCTCATCTCGTTACAGTTTCAGGAGCTTACTGGTAAAGGTAGGTGGAATCATCACGAATTTCTTGGCCTCAGTAAGTCCAGAAGTATTTCTACAGTGGGTTATTCTGTTATTCAACTCCCATTGCTAGAACGCTACCTTAAAGTGGTCTTCTTCAAGCCCACAGAAAAGCTCAGTTCCAGTAGGTGCTAACCTTGATGCCTCTTTTCCAAGTTTCATGTTTTTCTCCAATGGCCATTTACAGTATGTTGAAATATAGGGTTTCAACATGTGACAGTGGAGTTGAATATATACTTTTTCAATTAGTTACTTAAAATTTCGAGTAGGTAATAAATTTTCAATTAAATACCGAAAATGCGATTCCTATATACTGGTAAGCTCAAGCGTCGCGTCATGATGACGTACGAGCAAGCATTATTAGCGGGGATGACGATTCATAACAGATTGGCCAGTTGACGTTGCGAAATGTGATTCAACATTCTGAGAGTCTATATACATGAAATTATTTTCTCTGTAAATCACTAGCAATGCCTTTGTTCTGATAAATCAGTTCACTTTGCTATACCTTTCAGAACAACATCTATTATCTATCATCAGTCAATAATACACAGGCACAGAAACTAATATTATCAGTAAAAATCTCTGAAAGATATTTAGGTACCAAAATATTTCATGAATTTCAAGGAAAATTCGGAAGATAAGAAAAAACTTGAAGTATTCCTTCAGAATTATCACTTTTACACTCGTTTTTTCACAAAGTCGTTACTTTTGAATTTTGAACAAGTGGAGAATATCAATGCCCCCGGACTTGTATCAACCTAGCGCATGCACCAATTTGCAACACACGGTTTAGTCAATTGTATATTTTTGAATCGAAATATATGCTCAAACGACAGAATCATAGATTTCAATCCACGAGATACTTTCATTTTCAGTTTGATTAATGTGACATCTGTATGATTCGTATAATAAATGAGAAATCCCGTTTATAATTGGATAATTTAAAGGTCACGTCAATCCTGGAATGAAATAGGAAGCAAATGAAAAAGAATTTATTTCCTCAATTTTATTGTCATTCCGAAAATAGATAGCCGATACGACCATGTTAATATGACTGGAATTAGATTTATCGTTTGCTTTCTAACATCTCAACTTAAAATGTCCTTCATAAACGACTATCTGCTTTTCAAATGATTTAATGAGTGAAAATTTATGATTATATCCTTCACTATCCTTTAAATGATTGAGTACCAATTTGAATGAATATAATGAGCTGAAATAATCGCTGTATCGACAATTCATACCTACATAGTTAAATATTCACTAAATTCGAGTTCATAGTTTTTGACTTAGACTCATTTGTATTTTTCTAGTATAGGTATATGTACACGTAGTGTTATAATGCCGAAAAGCGGGCGTAACATTATTTCATTAATATACACTGTTGGAAATGGTCTGAGCATATTGAAAATTTCAAGTGAATTTCAAATAAAATCAAATAAAATAAATCTTATTCGAATCGGATATTGTTTTATCGTTTCTTTTTTTCAATATTTCAATTTAATTTTCTATGGTTCTGTTTACACTATGGCCACAAAATTTTGCATGAGGCTTATTATGAGCATCTTGCATATAGCCGTAACATTTCATCTCGATGGGTTTCGTTTTGTCTGAGATATTGAGGAACAAAAATTTTGAATGGCCATATTTTATGAAACACCCTGTACGATTTGACTGGTTAACTAACTTAACTGAGTCATTTGGAAACCAAACTTAACCTTCCGAGCTAACGGTCGGACGGCCCCACGGACAGAATTGAATTTGACCACTAATTCATCATCAGGGAGTACAACCCTATCGTTTGAGACCAATTCGGCTCAAAATTCGAAAATTACAGACATTTGGGCAAAACGATAGCACTCGTTTGAGGATAACGAGCGTTCAAAAAAAAAAATAATAATTTGAAAACTAGCCACATCAGTGCTGGGTATCTGGCAACATCACTGTCAACACAAGTATATAGTTTCTCCTGTCATATTGGATACCTTTTTTTTATCATTCACATATGTATATTCACAAGGTTTGAATTCACAAGTATATTTTTCCTATACAAGAAAATGTAAAATGTCGCAAATCTATTACGCTAGCTCTGATGGTTGACGTCAATTCAATTAGAACAGCAACTGCTACAATAATAAATTTTAATTGTTTTAATTTCATAATTCTTATATGAGTAATCGTTTCATGTTTGAGATTTCTTAAAACGATAATTATCTATTCATATTATCTTTTATATTTTCATAATATTGTATTTGTGAATCCTTCGCTGGGTATTCAACCCGTTTGTGATTCTTTGAATATAAATAAATAAATAATTAAATTAGTTATAGGTATAAGGTTAAATCTGTTTAATATCGCTAAATCAGAGATATAATAGTAGAGAAACTAGAAAGCTGACGCCCGGCAAAAAGGGCAGCAAACATTTCTTTTACCAGCCCAGTGCACTCATTTTGAATCACCCACACTTATTAGAGCAGAGTTGAAAGGCAAGCAAAACAGCTAAAGGCAAGCAAAGATGCTAATTGCGCAGCAAGAAAACTGAATAAAATGAGAATCATCAAATTGATTTATGATTCTCACATGTTATCGTATCGTGATATATCACCTATTTATTACACAACATCGTTAAGTAATAGTTATTTAATCAACTAGGTTATTAAAGAGGGCGACTAATGGTCAAGATATTTTATTATTTAATATGAATTGTGTATAAATTCTTGATTGAAATACATTCTCATTTTGCACAAAACATACATTTGACATGATAAAATTTCTATGTTCCAGTAAAGTTCTGACATTTCTCGTAGTGCTTCTGAATACTTGTGCACGGTTGCCATGTGGATTGCACTTAAAAATAGCACAAATTGAACATTAAAATGGATCATTTATGTTCAATTTCACACATATTAAAATCACCTTTTATCAGAGATCGACGGAAAAACTCCATTGTTTGTAGGCTTTGTGAGCGGCCACAGAAACCACTGACCAATGCCAATGCAATGTGCTGGCGCTACTTTGACCAACTATTCTCTGGGTGGCATGACACTAAGTACGTTAGTTCACATAAAAGCCAAGTCTAAATTGCGAAGGAGGTTAAATTACTGGAAAATGCATGGACCTATAATACTAACTGGACGTCGAACTTCCTTACTGTCACGTAGAAAAAAGTGAGGCAAATGGCCGCCATTTGCTGTTTGGGGAACCACAGAACATATAATAAAACCACAAATATTTTGATGTTTTATGCCATTTGTGCTTGAATTTTGATTGAAACATAGACTTTCCTTTGAAAGAAGTGATGAAAAACGAACTCTATATATTAGTGTTCTGTGAACTCTGACATTTCGGTCTATTAAAATTATAAATATTTTCGATTCTTGTGATTAGTTATTGAACAATATTGGTAATCCTATCATTTTAATTCGTTGAAATAAAATAAATAAAGGAATATTGGTAATTCTAATATTTAAATTCATGAAAAAGTGACAACTCTCAAATCCACCCCAAACTGAAAATGGCCGCCGTTTGCCTCAAAATTTTTGACAGGTTCGCCATCTAGTTACTATTATAAATCTATGGGAAAATGTAGCTGTACTATGGAAACGCATAAAAAACCCTACCCTTCGCGCTGTATTGTGTGCCAATTGACCAAAACCTCATATTCATAAATCATAATAGAAAAGGAAATTCCCCCAAATGACGAAAGTCTTTCAAGGATGATGTAAAAGTGGATAATGAAATCTCCAATCTACAATAAATAAAGTTTGATAAATAAAAGAAGAACTGATTTCGAAAATAGCAATAAAATTGAATCATATTACGTCTGAAACTGAACAGGTTTCATAAAATACATGAAGATTGTGAATAAGCTCAGCCTTGATTCTTATAAAATTGTGTCTATAAATAGTTCACTTCAATCATTATAGAAAATCACTCAGAATGACGTTATTACTATTTATCATTGTTTAACATGTGAAAAGGACAGAAATAATGTTTATTTTCATATCAACTATCGAATAATAGAAAAATGGTTGTAGAAACAATTATACTTTCGAAAATTCTCCGTAATACTCAAGTGTTTTCATGGCTAAATGCTACTGTTGTTTCAATCCGTCATTTTTTTCTCAATAGGTTCCAATAAGGAATGAGGTAATCAAGTTGACTTGTGTGTCCGAATTAATTTTGCACGGTAGGTGTGCGTCGCATTTCTTATCAAAGAGGCCTTGATCTTAAATGAAGTTAACCATGACGATGGCGTCCAACGGTTCTATTATGAGTAGGTTCTATTATTTTTAATGGAAAGCGATAGACTTCCCTGGTCAGTTAGTTCTATGAATTAAATGGCTGTCGGACTAATCAATTGACGCTCTGAGTTAATACGTATGAAGGAAATGAGACAAAAGGAAGTTGAGGCTTCTAACGATATCCCGTTTCTTAATGAAAGCAACTACAGGTGTTAACTTAAGAGATTATTTATGACCTTGGAATTTCACTGAAGATAAGAAGATTTTATATTTGATTTTATGTTGATTATAGGAATAGCAAACTGAGAATTTATTTTATTGTGATTTCACTATTATTTATTCAAATTCATTTACATGCGAATTTGTAACGATTTGTGTAAAATAAGAAATTCCATACCATTGACGAAATTTAAGATAATTTTTATATAAGGAATTACAGATAAATATTTTTGAGCCTCTCCATGCTCATTAGTCACCTCCTAAAGATAATGGCGAACGAAAGCAGTTTTCAATATTTTTCTCGAAAACTACATAAAACTGACGATTTTTCATGCAAACCACAATTTGTTGGCGTAAACTAGACTTAAGGTTAATGCTCCCTTGGGCGAAGAGTTGTTTTCCGCCGTTGAGGTTTGTACTGAATCAAATGGGTAGAGGCTCACTTAGGAGGCGCGAAGCGAAGAGCCGAATCGTAAGACATATTAGACTCACACTTGGACGAAGCGAAGCGCTCGGAAGGTACGCGTCGTTTTCCGCCGGAGAGGTTTGCATTGAAACAAATGGGTAGATGCTCACCTAGGAGGTACGAAGCGAAGAGCAGCGAGGAGGCGAGTCGTTTGACGCGTGAATGATTCTTGGGGCATGTGCGCGACAAATTTCACGAGACGGTCCTCAAGTAGGTAGACGGCGGCCGGAACCGGATTCATGAGCCAAGTTCGGCGCGCTGTATTCCCAACTCGAGGAAAAATTTGCGATTTTTATGAAAATTTTATAATTGAATTTTGTCAATTGGGAAATAAGCAGTTATTTTAGTATTTGTGAGAAATGACTTGTTGTCAATGGCTCCTGAGAGTGTTGATTAGAATTCTCTTGATTGAGTTCTAAAAAAACGAATTTTATAATACAATACGAACAACATTTTCGTATTTTGTACAACTGTGGATGTGAATTCAAATGGTTGGACTTATAGGTATTATATTATGTAAATACAACAAAATATTGAAATATTCTTCTTTTTCCCTTCGTTGAATTATAATAGTATATTATGCAACGAGCGTGTAATGATAGCTATAATATTATTCACGAGGTGAAGTTTAGACTACGCGCGAATAACAGCTATTATACGCTAGTGGCATATAATACTTTATCCTCGTCAGCCGACATAAAAGCGAGTGTCCTAGGAAAATAATCAACTTTCGATGGAGGTTACATTCTTGTCAAAATGTAGCTCTATTTTGATAATGCACAAAATAACTCATTAGTCGTAGTACATAAAGGAAGTCACTGTATCAATCTAACACAATCCAATCTAATTTAACGTAATTTGAATCATCATTCAACTTTGAAACTCTACATGTGAAATCAGCTCGATACACTCCATGTGATAAACAATCTTGATTAGGAAAATAATTATATTAGGGCGTATTTGATATCTATCTTAGACAAAGGTCTAAGATATCTATCATAATTTCAAAGCCCTAATAAAATTGAAAAGGTATTCTTCTCTCTGGTAAAGTCACTAGTTGAACGATTTATTGTGCTTAATTCCAGTTTCGATTATTTCAACTGTTTGCTTTTTTCTATCATCTAAGAAACTTGTTATACTTTAATAATGTTTAAAACTGAATTATTCATCACAATATTGGCCTACATTTCATCCCTTCGTTTTGTATTTTTTCTTTTATCCTCATAGTTTAGATTCCTCATTCATTTTTATTCTGTACACAAGATTTATGAATACTATGTTGGGTTGCAATACCTTAATACTCTTAATGAAAAAACAAATAAATACATAAATGAATAATAATAATAAATGACCTCAACTACAGGAATATTCAAATTCAAAATGTCCGGCAGCTGTTTAACCGTTTCGTTTGAAGAGATATAGTGAATTTTGGCCGATTGTTCAAACCTTCGCTATCTACGTTTGAAATTCTGCTCAGCATTCAGTACGCAAACCAGGAAACATTGTGCAAAAATGTCACGTCTGCAACAATCCGAACAAAAATATGGACGGAATCGATTACCACACATGATGAGTCGATTCACAAGGTGATTTCAATTTGAAATTTATCAATCGCTTAATATTCAAGAGGGAAATATGCAATTCTAATTTTCTTCGTCGTAAGAGCTTTAGCTTTATAACGCGCGTAATCTCGGAAACGTACCTATATCTATCCTCTGTGTTCAATCTATGCTTCGAATCTCCCTCGTTCACTCTCGACTCGCGAGGCACACCTGTTACACACTTGAACATTATTTTTACAGCCGAGAAAATTGCTCAGTGTGGATCATTAAAAACTGGTCCGAGCTATTTTTAGCGCTCGATGAAAGGAGCGTTTTGATCATTTTATTTTCTATGCGAAAGAATAATGCCACCAAAAACGGTTTCAAATGGGTTTGTTGCAGAAAGTCGCACAAGAGAGTTCTTGAGGTAGTAGGTATACGTTCGTTGAATATGAAGATGCCGATAACTATATTCCTGTTCAATTCAATTACCCCAGTGGAAATTCTGACGAATCATCTAGTGAAAATAGTCCACTTTCCTCTTGAAAATAGACAGGGTGTTAGTGAATATGATCAAAAAATTCTGTTATAACTAGGTGGTCAACTAAGGAATCCGATTTAAAAGAGATATAAAACAAAAACTATCAAGTCAATTTTATTTTTTTTACAAATACCTAATGATCAGCTCTTTGGGAATTAATTCCTTAAAAATTACGCTGTCCAAATGTCCACCGTTTTTCTGCTGGCACTCTTCGAGTCGTACCCCCAAATTTAGAAAAAGACGTCGCAATTATACAATAGTCGTGGATTAAATTGTTAATTTTATGGATATCAAAAAAACAAATCTATGATAAGATGTGAATCTATGTGGATACATATTTTTGTTTAAAATTTCTCGTTTAGTTGAGAAAACGTTTTCCAAACAACCCTGCAGAAAATTTCGATGAGGTATTCAAAAAAAATAATTCGCGCAAAAGCAGTTCAAGATTTAAATTGGAAAAATAAAAGAGTTCCCTACTCTATAACAATTTTCCTCTATCTAAGACAATTTTCTTTTCGCGCTTAATTGTGACTCATATTTTCGTAACGAAACGGATTAAAACAGAAATTCAAAATATTCTATTTTTGCCAGTTGCTGAAATTGTAAACAGATATTCGTTTTCCAAGAATGAATTCTCTCACCATATTTACGAAGTGTACCGGAAATAAACATCAAATTATTGCATTCCAATTCAAAGATCTTTCCCACTGAGTGTATGACGCTAATCTCAATTCTGAACGAACTTTATCACCACATTTTTGTCAATTTACTATGATTCCGATTTTGAGTTATATTCCGACGCGATGTCGTAATTGATAGTATGATCAGAATGTTTTATTAGACTCCAATTACAAATTGGTTTGAATTAAATATTCCTTTATCGGCATTTATAAAGTTTATCGGTACCAATTGCCTCCAATAGTTGAACTTTTCGAATTCACAGTTAATAAAACACGAATGATAATATTTCGATTGCTCAAACGAACTGAGAATGTGGTAATTACGTTATTTTGGTCAACCGTCTATGACGAGAGTTATATTTAAATCTGGTCAAAATAAAAACATACCAGTGTTACCCTCTTCATAAGAGATGTTAAGGTTGTGGATTGTCCTAGTTCTTACTCGAAAACGTAGTAAATTCATTCAATTTTATTGGTAATTACTCAACTAAGTTTGTCACCCATTCAATCGAATTTTTGTGCCTTTGTTCCAAAAACGAGAGTATTATAATTTTTGCATGAATGTTTCCAAATCGTCAGGTTGGATGAAACTACTATTCGATTTCAAGTGCAAGAACCTAATAAACTTGGAATATTGAAAAAAGAATCTTATATTTCCATAACAATATATCCGATTCGAGTGAAATTTATTTTGTGAATGGAAACTAATATACTCAAAGTTCATGTGAAATTTCGAGAGAATCGCATCATCAGAACCATAGAATTAAATTTTTTTATAATTTTTACATACATATTTTATTTTATGAATAATGTCCAGAATTTAATTTCGATTGTTCTGAGATTCTGCATTTTATTATGTGGTAACAATCAAGTCCTATATGAAAATTCGAGGAATTATTCTTATTACCCCATATATGAACGAGCGCTCAAAAGCTCCTGCTCAGGGCTCTTCTTGAATTTTTCCTTATGATATTACTATCGAATATTTCCCTCCTGTCAAAAATATATGTAAATGGAGTACAATTAAGTTACAGTTACAACTATAATTGCATTGTAGAAAGCGAAAGAGATTAAGAGAGATAATTGACAGGTTAGACGGGAAATATTCGTGAGTGAAATCATAGGGTCATCCAAATTTTACAAAAAAAGTGGAAAAAACACGTTGCTAAGTAATATTTTGGCATAAAGCATGAGTGATGTGACAACAAAAATCGAAAGTCGAAAATTTGCACTGCACGAATGCTTTTTGATAACAAATACTACTTTGCATTTTGTATTTCGATTTTTTTCACAGGAAAAATTAGATGCCCGAACGGTATTTGACAAGACTATTTAATGAGTCACAGATTATCCTGCATCCATTATTTATCGTGCGTTCAAAAAAATTCGTTTTCAAGTAAGCTCTGGATTCTATTTTTCCTAAGAGTCTATGAGGGGAAAAATAGAATACACAGCTACTTGACCACGAATTTTTTTGAACGCACGTTATTATAATTTTGGTGTCAAATTTTTCCACCTAGAAACCATTTGTAATTCAAAATTGAGCCTTTCTGATTGGTGGAAATATATTTACAATTACATAGGGAAATAGTCCTCCGAATAACACTTGTACTTCGAAATAAACTGGATAATTACGCACTCCAGCTTTCTTTACTTGTTGTCATTGAAAATAAAGTCATTCAATTTGTTGACAACACTGCCATTCAGAGTTCTTTGTAATGATGATGCACTGGTGTAATTAATGCAGATAATTGTTTAAGAATACCAATAATAAATCTAGGACTCATTTCGAGTTATGAAAAAATACAAAAGCTTCTTCTAGTGCTGAGAACATATATGGTCAAATAAGAGTTCTTTCTGGGTAAAAGCCTAACATTCCCATGATATATCCTCGATTAATTTCCAATTTTTATTGTCACAACGGAACATCGTCTTCTAACTGCAATCGTAGGTTGAGAGGGGACAGAGCTCTGATGAGAGGATTTTTTGGAGTGGAAATGTCGGCTCTTTTTCCGTTGAATTCTCATCAATTGAGAGGACAAGCTCAGTAGGGACAGTTTTTCTTCATAAGTAGGCAGAATTTCCTGAGCATAGAATATTTCACTCTTGGAATATGCTACCTACAGATGTTGTGAACGCCCCAAGTGTTAACGTCTTCAAGAACAGATATAACTCTTGGAGATCTGGTGCTTCAATTTGACTATTCTTCTGAGCTAGCTTTTGAAATTGCCAATAAATTTATCTTTCTTTAGCAATTTTATATTCATTTCATTCTTCTTCTTTCTAAACTTTGAGCTGTTACTTGTTACTTGTTTGTATTATACAGGGTGAGTCTTTGACTTGTACATATATTTTAACCGTAGATTCCTGAGGTCAAAAGAAACACTTTTTTCCTCTACCATTTTTTTCGATTCGGCCTGGTTAAAAAGATACAGGCTGTTGAAAAATCCATGAAAAGCATAAATTTTCAGTAATATCTCGCAAACGATTTCTTCAAATGAAATGATTTTTGGAACACAGTTTTTTCTGAATATGATTGATCTTTCCCGAATACAAAATTCCGAGTAATCGATGTTGGAAAGAAAAAAAATCTTAGAAATTCGAAAAATTGGGTACTTGGCTGAATGCAATTCTGTCGAAAATATTCAAAGAATTCAATTTTCCCTACGTTGTCACGTTGACAAGTTTCAAGAATAATTAGAGAATTTGTTGTCTGGAATGATAAATGGAAGAGAGCTAGTGAATGTTAATGAAACTTAATTATATCGTTGGAATCGAAATGTTTTCACAATCAAAACTTTTGTTGGAATGAAATTTTGCAGTATGACCCTCATTTATAAAAGCTTACGCTGTTCATGTTTCGGCAAGCTGAAACAATTGAAATATCCTTAAGTTTTTTAGACGGATATTACTTCTACACGATAAAATATAAAACGTGCCTACCGCAACGCACCTACAAAAGACGAAAGTATTTATCCCAAGGAAAATTCACTAACACCAATATCACAAACACTTTCACTGTTCACAGCACTTAAACAATCACAACAGTTAATTATAATTCACTTATTTTTCACATTTACGACCATAATCGACACTAAAAACATTAATTTACCACTAGATGTTTACTAGCGCTCACGCTTGCGCCTGTAAACACAACTGTACATAGGGACTACTTTAGAAGGCTGTGTTTGTAATATGTCGGGACTCTACAGCGTTGCCGCTCTTGGCTATAACCGTGCCCGTAGGTTTAGAAGTCCGTGTTAGAAGGCAGCTCGCACTTCTTATATTTATGTTCTGTGGTTAGACTGTTCAAGTGAATTATGTCATTTATTCAAATTTTATGGTTGAGTTGTTGTTTTGATTTCTGAAATTCTGGCACGGAGATTTCAAGAGATATCGGAATGAATGCTATAGATGAAATAGGTGGTTTTAAAAGTTAATCCGATATATATAAAAAATGAAGTATACATCAAGAAGAGATTATTCTCTTTCATTTTATCACCAGCAAAATTTTGGATGAATCAATAATTGCATTAGAAATACAACTGGTATTGAAAAAGTGAGTTTTTATTTCTCCATTTAATACAGCAGCTTATTTGAAAATTTCGAATGGTATATCTACTCGTTTCTTTGATACAATAGCTTATTTCAAAGGTTTGAATGCTAGATCTCGTACTTGCAAAAATTCAGTGGTTAGTTTACCAGGGGCGGCATAGCTCATTCTGAAAATAAAAAGGGCTATATCTTCTTATTTAGGCCGAATCTGAAAAAATGGTGGAGAGAAAAAAAGGTGTTCTTTTGACCCCAGGAATATTCGATTAAAATATATGTACAAGTCAAAGACTCACCCTGTATAGGGTATCCTAACTCGTATATTCTAAATAATAATAATAACAGAGGCATTCATTCAATTAAGATATAACATTCCAAACAACATGTTACTATTAAAATAAAAATTAGACCCGCACATTTGTTAGTCCAGACACTTTGGCTAGTTCTTACATTGACCTCGCGAACCCGCGACTCCGCCCCTGTCCAGCCAGCGCGATCTGGCAGATGATAATTGCAACAAATCAAACAACTCATATTGTCTGCTTGCTGCTTAGCGGTGGCAATTAGCTTGTTCGCATGTATGTACGGTATAAATTTATTGACCTTTTTAGAAGTATATCACTTATACTATCGATGCCACTGTTCTAGAATAACGGAATAATGTTTCTTATCTATTTGGATTGTAGAGAGCGGAGAGAAAGTAGATAGACGGCCGGAGCACCGGCTTAAAAGTGTATCTGATGGGAAAATGGAAAATATTGCCTATATAGTTCGACAAAGAGTAGCGGAAAGCCGAGTAAGCGTTCAGTGAACGTTCAAAGCGAATGCATGCTGCCTACCAATAAAATCTTTGTTTATTAACAATTTAGAAAGGTTTAAATTTGTTCTACCTAATTCTATGTAGTTTCCTAGTTTTAACCGAGATTTCAGCAGTTGAGATTCAATATGTTTCTGCTTACAAAAAATTGACGCCGCTTAATTTTGCGTTTGGAGCGTCCTCAAAGACAAAGATTTCAGCGAACGACCTCGTAATATTCTCATTTACGCGTGCGAATCGAAGAAGAAGAAGAATGTAAGAAACTTAGTTCCAATACCGAATTTTTTCGTAAAATTTGTTTTACCGTGACTAAATGATGCCGCATGTGTGTTGAAGAGGGGGGAAACAATTCGAACATAAAATGTGTGGCCACAAGTAATTATTGATGTTATTATTTTTCTCGAAAATAAATTTATTTGCAATTATTTTTGCTTTTTTTTCTCATATGCAAAACGGTAAACTGACTTTTGCCGCACACTGTATAATACAGCACGAACTCATGAGTTGAAATCAGTCGAGCAATAGTGTTTTCTCGGAAATTTAAAATCATCTCGAATTTTTCAACCGGAAACAAATGAGTTCAAATGTTGGAAGTAAATGAATAATAAAACGACGTATTTTCGCAAAAAGTTATGCATCAATATGTCAGGTACCGATTCTATCGAGAAGATATTTGTGTCCTTTATATCTTAAGCTGCCAACGGTATTTGACGTCTACTCCTAGATTTTGTTGACTTTCAGAAGCTCTTAGGAGTGGGAGAAATCGTTATCTCTGATAATTCTTTCAGTTAGACACTAGTAACCGATGGATTAACATTTTGGTACAACTTTCGGAGTTGCCAACTACTCTTTGCAGAATCTACACTGAATGTTTTCGACTATAGGTACCCAGTGTTCCTTGAGACGGCGGCAGTGACCCTTGAAAAACCTTTTGAGGAGGTGCAGCCTATTCCTGTTGAGTTCAAGAGGAGGTCTGAGGAATTTCTTTGAGTGTTTTAGGGCTCTACCAGAGAACCCGTCTGTCTGCTTTCTCCTTTTCCAATGAAATTCTGCACAAAGTAATACGATATTTCCAAAATCGTTAAGACAGTGTAAGGAGGAAAGAAAAATCTTGTACACTATGTTTTCTGAACTCCCAAATTTATTCCATACAAGCTAACATGTTTTGGCGGTTAAGCCATTATCAAAGCCATCTGAAAAAGATTCTAAACATTGAAATAAGCTAAGTTACCTAATTAACTTATCCATTCTCTTAGACATACAATGTGTTCTCGACTCGGACCAGAGTTTGTGGATGATTCCATTTATCTCAAATTTTCATAAAGTAGGTTACCACGTTCCTTTATATTTGGTTTTTCCTAATATTTCAACAACCATTTCATCTTAATTAGGTAACTTAGCTTATTTCAATGTTTAAAATCTATTTCAGATGGCTTTGATGATGGCTTAACCGCCGAAACATGTTAGCCTGTATGGAATAAATTTGGGAGTTCAGAAAATATAGTGTACAAGATTTTTCTTTCCTCCTTTGAACTTGCACTGTGGGTTTTCGAGATTTAATAAGACACAGTGTAAGGTTTTGTTTGATTGAATTTTTAAATCAGCAAGTTTTCCTGCCCCACCGTGTATATAATAAATGCTTGGTCAGTATAGTCCGTTCACGAAAGTTTGAGCCGTCGGTTGGCCATGACAATTTGGCATATTCCACTGTGTATATTAAAATTTTGGGTTTGTTGTTTATTTTCTTGTCACATTGATAAGCAATGTTGTCAATAAACAGAGTTCTCTGACAACTCGGAAGCTCGTCAGACGAGGCCGGGTACATTCGGCAACGTTGACTTTATTTTACGTTATGACAGCAAATTCTGCCAACTTCAGATAAATAAACAAATGCCTACTATGCCGCCAAACTTTCTTGAACGGACTATACAATGTGACTAATTTCACTTGCAGCTCAGTCTCTATACCTAGTAATAATGATACCCTATTTCAAACGTTAATCTGCCAGAAATCAATCAAAATTGCTTGTGTGATTGAATCATTATTATCTTTCGAACTAGAACGATATTGGCATTTCCAGTTCCAAATCCCCAAGGCAAGAACAGTAACTGACCTATCGCAATGTGAGCCATGAGAAGTGACGCTAAAATTTTGAATGGAGCAAACCAAGGCAAGTATTTATAAATAGGACTTTTAGTATAGATTTGACCGTCATTTCACTGGTTAGGAAATTTCGTCTCCTTGAGTGAACGGATTTTACGATTCTAATCTAATTGTATTGAATGCTTCCAATATCTTCACATGGGCACCTGCGAATGCGAATTTTTATGTGAGTGATTGATATTCATTCAAATCGTACTTTGGATGGATTCAATATAATTCTTGTCCATGAAGAGGCGAAAAAAGAATAAATACAATGAAAAAATCTAGAGGTTAATTCAGGGCTAAAAAATAAATGCCGACATAGCTGTAGTAACTACAAAAATTTGAGGCGAAAATCACTTTTCTTTTTTAAGAAGAAAATCAAATTTCATTTGAAAGCTTGAGTCTTAATAAGCATAATATAATGAAAATATTAGATGTCACGAAGGCCTGTGAAAATGATTTTTTTATTCTAATATTTTCGCCAATGGCATTACGATCACTTCTTACTTTTTCAAGAGGTCATGTTTACCAGAAACTAACCGGAATTTCATTTATTAACAACATTGGTGAAAAATAAGAATGAAAATTTATTGAAATATTCACAGGCATTCCTAGACATCTTATTTCGAGATATTATTGAGTTTTAAGCTTTCGAATAAAAGTTGAATTATTGCATAAAAAAGGGAAGTGATTGTTGGTGTATTTCAAGCAGTTGTCCATCCCTTACGATACTTCTTCATTCTGGTTCTGTTTAAGAGGTTTTGGTTGAATTTCTCTCTCTCGAGATGATATTTCGGCCAAATTGGACTAATTAGTTTAATTGTGAAAATAAATTGAAAAAACAATAAAGTATCAATCAAGAGTAAAAAAAGATGATAGCATGCTATCCTTCAAAGCATCTGCCTTACAGCAATATCATTTAATATCCTTTGATTTAAATTGGTATTGAGACCTATTCTTCAGTTTATATGTGGGTATGTGGGTTTTTCATTATGATTTCATCGAGTTGAGAAGAGATTTTTATTCAGGTGCCGACAATCAGACCCGGCGCCTCCTACATTTTGTAACCCTTGCTCCCATAACTGCTCAACTCTAACTATTCTGGTCAGGATAACAGGCAACATTTATGAATTTTCGTATTGTCATCAGTCGTGTCAATAAACCTGTTCTTGAATCTCGAGTTCAAATGAACAGAATTGACAGGTTTCGAATAGAAAGCGTGAAAAATGAGAATATATCACACAAAGCCGATATGTAGTAAACCTCAACATTTCTCTCATAAATGTCGCGCGGCGTTTACTTCATACTCTTTACGCTGCACGTAGTCTGTAAAATGACTATGATGTTATTAATTTCAAGGCGGTCTTGGCGCAAGTTGCTCAAATATACACCCATCGGTTTCGAGTATCTGGTTCTAGGCCTAAATACACCAGTTGTTATTTTCACAACGCCAACATCAACACTCATAGAACAATCCGTCATTTAATTTATACAGAAATATTGATTGTTGTGAATTGTTATGAGTGAAACCATTTGCAACCATGCACGATGAATGTGCAAAACACACGAAACCAAAATGAATCAAACCAGAATTAATAAACAGTATTTGATCTGTGCTTTCCGTAGATATTTAAAAAAAATATAAATTCGTTTAGTTTTTATTCGTAAACAAAAGAGGTTTTCGAGAAAAAAATATTGAAATCAACAAAATAAGTTAGCGAATTCAATCACTCTTTACATTTTCAATATTTAATCAAAAAATTAATAACTTGCAATTTCAAGTAAATAATTGGATTGGTATATATTTAGAACACTATCTTAATGCTGTTATATGAAAAAAACCCTATATTTAAGCATAAGCACAAAATAATATCTTTAGTAAAACACTATGAGAAAGAATAGTAACACAAGAATCACAACTAAATACACTTTTTCTCTATGAAACGCATCGGCTGTCATATGAATTCTAATTTTCTCGTAAATATGCCAGTGACACTCTATACTTTCCTGGAATATACAAAAAGGCAAAAACAGTTGGAAGAGGACCCCACACAGTGTGTAGCTGGTATCTGAGAGTCAATCTAATCGAAAAAGAATAAAAATAATATCTGCAGACTCGTATTTCCCTGGCATCGTCGATGGATGGATTAAATGGTATAGTAGGCTATTATAGTCGAGTTAATTTGATACGAAACCTGTGGCCTGGAGATCTGGTTTGATTTCAACCATTTCCAACAAATCATAATGTCATTTGTAAGATCAAATTATTCACGATACGCGCGCTGGTTAGCGAACTCGTTCTGTGATGCTGGCGAATACGTGGTCGGCTTGTTTTTGTGATTACTGACCCTTGATGGCAGACCATATTGATCTTATCATTTCCTTTTCCGGATGTCGCAGAAGTTGTCCTTGTATGGGTTTGATGCTCGTTTCATTTTGATTCATTATTCAATTCCTAACCTTCAATGGATGTCCGAAATTTCGGTCCCGTCAATACAGGTTGGGCAGAGAAGGACTTGTTGATTTTAGAATTTCAATTAAATGAAAACTTATGCAAATAAAGATTTGATTATTTTTCCCATCATCTAGTACAATATTCAAAGTTCAGATAGGTTTGAAGATGATAGTGGCAAATCAAATAACCCCATAATAGTATCGCAAGGTGCTAAATCAGGCGATTGTGCTGGAGTACTGAAAATCCATTAAACCCCAACGTCACTGTATCGTGAGTGGGAAAAGTTGGCCCATGCAAAAATGAGGTATC